>VDFB02067252.1:0-97607 GCA_007258455.2 Sequoia sempervirens
TCCCACGCTGACTGCCAGGAACTGCTAAAAATAGCAATTCTGCAAGAAACGTCCGAATGAGCCCGAACGAAAGCCAATTGATCAAAACTGCCAATCTGACGTTGAGCCAAGCTCCGAAACGACCCTCTAACCACTCTATCAGCCTACGAGGGTCTCATGATAGGCTTATCGTACGATCTCTGATGCTCGCCAAAAATGGGGACATGACATAAACTGCATGCGCCTCATTTTGATAAAACAGAGCATAAGTGGGTAAGGATTAATGTTTCAAAAATACTTAGTAGTAAGAACAATGTTCTTCTGAGTTATTTAATATTTCACTGTCTCTTTCCTCGGTGCAAGCTTCCTAAGTAAATTGAAGAATCTCTTGTGGATACCAAAGTTCCAAGATAACTTACCTGTAATATCCCCAATGGGATCTTCCCTAAAATTTTGGAATTAAATTTTTGATTTCTGCCCTAGATTTAAGCACTTTAGATTTCTGCTCAAAACCCTAATTTTTTATTTTATTTTCTGCTCTTAAAACAAATAATTACAACGAACATAAACATGCCCAAACATGACAAATAATGATGGCAAATGATACGGAAAATTGATAATCATTACAATCATGAAATACACAATGTAGCGCAACCAAATTGAAACAACAAATCTGATTTTTCGAATTAAACCCTGCTGCTACAAACTGAAAGTTCTGACCTGATTTTTACAATGGATTCTAGGGCACAACATGCCAAACAATGCCTAGAATTTCTGCACTATAAGTCAGACTTATAGAGTATGATCTATACATACCAAATAAATGCAAATTAGAAGGCAAATGATAAACCCTAGTTGGGAGAATTCTCTAAGAGGTGCACGTACGGTTTACTGTTCCAAACCGCCTCCAAAACAAGTGAGAATTTCCTCAAGGATAGATGCTCCAAATCTGCCCAAATCTGGCGCTCAAAGTAGGGTGAAACCTTAATGCAACAATCTCCACGATTGCCACCGAGGTGCTGCTCCAAAATAGATCTTCAAATCTGAATATGCAATGTAGTTCTCCTCCAAATGACGCCAATGAAGTACGACTAGGTCTCCATGATGAGACATCCACAAGGATGAGCTAGGGTTTCATCCAACTCACCACATTCCTAAGGGTTTTCATCCTTGGAATGAAGGCTAGCAATATTGCAGCCAAATGAGATAAAACTCAAGAGAAAATCATATGTGAATCATGATCATATGACTTCAAAACACCTTTTATTTATAGCCCTCCAAAATAAACTCCACAAGGCCAACCTCCTTAAGTGGAAAATCCCTTTTATTTTATTTTATTATTTTCTCCTATAGGGCTGACCTCCCTCTAGAAGCCAAGAATATAAAATTATTTTATTTTATTTTTATTATTCTTTGTCAACTTGGGCGGCCAGCTTTTAGGGCTTCATAATTCATTTTTAGGACCGCTCCTAGGCCGTCTTCCTCCAAGGAAAATTATTTGGATTATTTTTATTTTTTTTCTTTGGCATTACAAAAAAATATGGTAATACCCAAAGTCATTTTCCCTCCTTTATTTTCTCCTTCCCAAGTTTCTCACCTCCTTAGCCATTTAATTAAATTATTTCTCCTTCACCAAATGGCTCATAAAAAATTCAATTTGCCCAATAAAATTGATTAAAAATAATATGTAATCAATTAGGTTATTCTCTTAGCCCTTCAACTTAGCCTAGAGGAATAGGATAGGCTAACTAGCACCATTAGGTGATCACTCCAAAAATGGGGACATGATAGTCCTCCCTTCCCATAATTGTTTTCCCACAAGCAATTGCAAACATGTATCCTACAAAATACCGTCAAGTGACAAGTATCTCCATCCAATCAAGTACTCTATGATCACTCTACTCCTCAACTAGTGGCTGCACCTATCAAAGAGAATATGAAGAATGATATGTGAAGTGAGCTTCGACGGCTGGCAATGAAGCACAACTAGCCAAACACACTCAAACTCAATTTGGCTCCATTCCCCAAATTCAAAAATCCTGTTCCCCTTCCATGTATTCTACTTGTGTAGCTGTAGGAACAAGGATGCAAAACCATCAACCATAGGTACCAAGAACTCCTTACCTCCAAAGGCTCCAACGTCCATGAGTGCTAAGTCTATCAAAGAAAAAATGCTAAACAAAACCAAAGCCCTGAAGAGAGTCATGTCTATCAATAAGTGATGTATGATATGATTCCTAAAGCACAACCACTTGTACCAAGTCTTTTGCTGCTCCACTCTAATACAATCATTACCACACCAAGAGTTGTGAAGCAACTCATCATGATCCTTGTGGAGTAGTGTACCAATTACACCAATCATTGGATCCCAAATCGTCACACCCACTGAAAATGAAGAGATAGATACCTCTCATAGTGTCAGTGTCATCAACTATCCACCCACTCTAAATGATCTCCTATGCATGTGAAAGATGCCCATCACAGGTGCATAGAAAAACATACCAACCCCTACTAGGCTTCTAACATAAATCAGAACAGAACCAAGCAAACTGAAAATCATACCTATGATGGTGCAAAAGGTACCTCCAATGTCATATGATGATAGGATCTCATCATCATACCAACCTCCAACACTGAAGTAGTGATCCCAACCTCTCCAATCCATCCAAACAGTTGGTGTCCTCAAGGTATACCCTGAAAACTCCCTAACCAGAAAGGTAGGATGGACATCTATCAACAATGTATGAGATAGAAACCCATGGGTTAGGGCTGGAATACTTCTACCTTCATGCTCATCTCCGTACCATAGAGCATAGTGTTGGAAAAAATTTCATTGATGTCAAATGTTGCATGACTGAAGATATTGCAGGGGCATGACTAAAGATAACATATTTGAAAGCAGATTTTAAACAGATCACTAGTTCAATAAAGAGATCAACAGTAGTGAGCCTATTTTATGAAGCGCATCGATTGGGTTAGACAAGGCAGTGTGATGATAATGTCACAAATTTAATAAACATGATCATAACTAGAAGGTAGATAGGTTTATACTGATGTGTTCAGGCATTCCATTTAATTATTTTTTCGAAGGTTTGGAAGAAGCCATGTTATCAGATACAAGGGATCAGCACAGCCTTTAAGACAAATTCACATCATTTAATTTGTCCCGATTATTTCCGCCATCGTTACTCTCACCTACCGTGGAGATAAAGACAAATAGTGTCTAAGCATTGTATTATATTTTGCCACGCTGGAAACAGGTTACGTAAGTTTTTATGCAAGCTAATTACTGCCGCCGTTGGAGGAATCGAGCTTGGTGAGGAGATTGCTATCGAACATATATTGCCACCACTTACTCTTTGCCGCTGCTAGAAGGAACTCGAATATTTTACCAAATAATTATCGGGCAATATTAAATATATGTTACCCTGTCTTATTTATGCTATCGGATCTCTAATCTATTGACAATCGTGCCTAACATATAAGATACGGGATGCTTATTCGAAGATAGCATACTCTCTATGGTGACTTGAAGGGGACGAAAGATCACATTGACGTCACTGCTATAAAAGACCCAAGGAGCGATGTTACTAAGGATCTTTTATGACTAGTGCCATTGTAATTGAAGGAGCCAAAATATCAAAGGCAAGCAAACGTTGAATGAAGATATATCAGCCGTCGAATATTACAAGTATATAGATCATCGGGTTCACAGTTCAAGGTAGCTGCCTCATCGTCATCACGTTTATTTGATTGTGGGAATCATGAGCGATGTATCATCTAAAGAAGTTGACGATAAAGTTGGTCATCGCAATTAGTTAAAGGGAAGCATTAAATAACTAAGTCAGATTTAGTCAAAGTTGAAAGGGCACGAATTAATCTTGATGATTTGCTAAATGGAAGGACGTCTTTTTCTCAAAAGGAACGATTAAAATAAAGAGAAGAGGCTTAACAAAGTTCGATGTAACCTGAAGAATCACGTTTTTATCAAGAGTCATTTTGATAAGACATATTCATTCGATCTGTTGCTTATGCTTCAGTCTTAATTAACAATAAAAAGCGATCAAGGGAAATAAAATAGAAAAGGTTTGATGAAAACAGAGATAAACAAATCTTGTGAAAAGGCAGATCTTCAAAGGGTGCGATGTGTTCTTTCATAAGGAAGATACAACTCTTGAGAAATATATATATTTGATATCCAAATCATTGTTGCATGTGGTTGTGTAAGTGAGTAGTCTAAATCTGAAGTCCCATCTTCTTGTGTGGGCTAAGTGTGAGATCATTCATCACCAAGGCAGATTGGAGGATAGGGATAGTGCAGGTTAGATTGAAGGCATCTTGCAACCATCAAGTCAAGGTTGGTGCCTTGCATTAGGGGCTGGTGCTCCTTGTAGGTTGGTGCCTACTAAATAATCAAGAGGTTTGGGTGTCCCTTGTAGGTTGCAGCCTACTAAATCATCTTCTTTGTAAAACAAGTAGGTTGGTGCCTACTTCCACTTGTAAAAGTCATTTAAAGTTTTCAATAAATTTGTGTCAACTTGTGTAAATTGATTCATATCAAAAGGTTGATGTTGATAAGAGTTTAAGTTCGTTTAGAAGATTGTAAAAGTTGATTGTAATAAGTTTGAAAAGATTCAGAATTGAAAGTTTGATTGATTTACTGATTCACCCCCTTCTCGTCCCCCACCCCCCTCAGTAAATCTTTGTGCTCTTCACATAGTCCATCTGAAACTCAAGCATATGCCACTCAAAATCAAGTACCTCTATGACATCATCTTCGTACCTCCGATCATAGACCAACTGAGACTCCACACCTCCAAGTACATACCAATCACCTTCAAATGTCTCCATGAAATGTGCCACCAGTTTTGAAATTAGGGCGGCCTCAAACTCCACCAAGGAATCTTCAACACAAGTAGACTCCTCGAGCTCCTCAAGGATGGCTAAATGCCCAACTAGACCTTAATCACAATTGTCTCCATCTACACATGTATGCATATCACTATTGGCTGGTCCACAAGGTGTGTGCTCAACCATGACTTGAGCCTTCAATGGGCTCTCCAAAAGAGGTGACTCATGATCCCCATGATGCAAACTATGTGTGTACAAACAGAAATTTCTGAATCATACCTCTCCTCATGTCCATGAAAATTTGAATGCTCCTTGTGCTTGACCATCATAAGGGACTTCTCTCAAATCTTGAGAACCACTATCATCCTCATGCGTTATGGCTGTCATCTCATGATTATGTAAAGGTAATGGACTGCTGTTGCAAAACAAAAAATCATACCCTACCTCATGTCTTTGTGTAGTGTCTTCAAGATCCCCAAGCATTTCTTCCTTCATTGTTTTATGCTCTATATCAAGTGTTGATCTAGTGGATGTGTCCCACTGAAAATCAAGTGTATCATTTGTCATAATTTCTGCCTCATGGCTGCAAGTTATATCTTCATGTGTACATGTCTCTTCCATCCTTAAGAATTCACAATAGGGTCCCTCAAATTCTTCATCTCTTTGTCTAGTCTTAACACTCTTCATACAGTATTGTTGTTTGTTGGATGTGGCTGCCATAAATGACTGAGTTTCTGCTGTGGATGATGAAGAATGTGCCAAGATCAACTCCAAACAAAGCTCATCAACCTGAATTTATGATTCTTGAAGGGCCATTTGAGTGCTCTTCAAGGAATCCATAATAACCTTAAGCTCATAGGTAAGCTTATCAACTTCATCTTTTTTCCCTCTTAGTGCATCAAAATATATCTCATCAAGCTTGAGAAGATGATCTGTATCTGAAAGTAGGTGTAAGTAATTTGATTTCATTACCACCAGGGCTTCTTTGAGTACTTGTAAGTCTGCAGGAGATAGTTCTCCTTCAAAGTTCTTGTGTGTCCCTACTCTGTCCCTACGCCCTGGAGCCCTCCAACAATAATCTGCCATCAACCTATGAGTATTATCAAAATGGGTTAGGGCTGCAATAATCATGTCTTCATTAACCTTCAATTGCCTTGCCAAATGATGGGAAACATGGGGCCTATCATCTTCATACAAATTTTTGATTTATATTCACAACTATGCTTCCCAAAATCCGCTACCTCTATGACATCTTTTTCACACAACTCATGTTTTGAGGCTAGGTCAACATCAAACTCAATCAAGGCATCATTATCATAGTAGTGAGTAGAATCATCTTCTTCCCATAGGACAACATCATCATCATCATGCACAATAGAGGAGTCATCATCATAGAGTAAGGTGTCAAAACACAAGTAGATTCATGCTCCTCTTTAATTGTTGGTCTAGAGGGTGTATGCACAATCATAAAGTGATACCTCAATTTTTGCAATGCTAAATCAACTTTATCAAAGTCACTTTGCTCGCTACATGACAAAAATTTTGTATTGCTTTCATACATATGAACATCATCACTATCCAAGTTATCCAAATCACAAATTGTTTCCTTGCCAATAAGATGTAGAGTTGGTGAAGCAATGCTAGGCTCACGCAATGGACCATTAGTAGAATTCATACCTCCACATAGATGATCAATCAATGCTGGTTTGGCAAACTCCAGGACAACATTTCCTTCAACCTTGTGGTCACCATGAAGACTTATGTGTTCTCCACTTGTAGATGCAATAGTTGATTCTTGCTTGTCCATATCCTCATATGGATGAAGTGAACTTGTGAACATGGCTTCATCCTCTTTAGGGTTTCCACATGTACGACTAGGAGTCCAAACTTCTAGACATGTTAACTGGTCTTTGTCTTTCCCATGATCACTTGTAGGTTGCAAATCACAAGCAAGTGATTCCTCTTTCTTTTCTATCCTTTCTTCAATGGTAACTTCTGGTGATTCTGATTCTGATTTAGACTTCATTTCCTCAACAAAATTGATTTATTTGGGTCTTGTTCCTTGACCTCCTCCTTAGCCATTTTCCTTATGTATTCATATAGGCCTATTTTGTGGGGGTATTGGTACTCGAGTGCCTTCAAGTACACATCAAAGGGAACACAAGCCTTTGCATGATCTGACAAACTTTGGTATTGGTCCAAAATTTTGAAAGCTTCAAACGGGTACCTTTCTTGTTCCTTTTGTATTTTAGCAATAGCTCTTGAGTAGGATGAGGATCTATGTCTTCTTCCTTGGGTAAAAATTTAGGTCGCCAATCTATTTTCTTTCTCCAAGGTTCCCTCATGTGTCCATTGTAGATCTACATTCACAAAATCATATCCACAAGCTGGCAGGATTGCTGCTCTAATACCACTGTAATATCCCCAATGGGATCTGCCTTAAGATTCTAGAATTAAATTTTTGATTTCCACCCTAGATTTTTGCACTTTAGATTTCTGCTCAAAACGCTAATTTCTGATTTTATATTTTGCTCTTAAACAAATAATTACAGCGAACATAAACATGCCCAAACATGACAAATAATGATGGAAAATGATACCGCAAGTTGATAAAACCTAGTTGGGCGAATTCTCTAAGAGGTGCACCTAGGGTTTATTGTTCCAAACTGCCTCCAAAACAAGTGAAAATGTCCTCAAGAATGGGCACTCCAAATCTGCCCCAGTGTGGCATTCAAAGTAGGGTGAAACCCTAATGCAACAATCTCCACTATTGCCACCAAGGTGTTGCTCCAAAATAGATCTTCAAATCTGAATATGCAATGTAGTTCTTCTCCTCCAAATGATGCCAATGAGTACAATTAGGTTTCCGTAATGAGACCTCCACAAGGATGAACTAGGGTTTCATCCAACTCACCATATTCCTAAAGGTTTTCGTCCTTGGAATGAAGGCTAGCAATATTACAGCCGAATGAGATAAAACTCAAGAGAAAATCATATGTGAATCATGATCATATGACTTCAAAATACCTTTTATTTATAGACCTCCAAAATAAACTCCTCAAGGCTGACCTCCTCTTGGCAAATCCCTTTTATTTTACTTTTTTCTTTTCTCCCACAGGGCCGACCTCCCTCTAGATGCCAAGAATATAAAATAATTTTATTTTATTTTTATTATTCTTTCTCAACTTGGACGACCACCTTTTAGGGCTTCATAATTCATTTTTAGGACCTCTCCTAGGTCATCTTCCTCCAAGGAAAATTATTTGGATTTATTTTTATTTTCCTTGGCATTACAAAAAAAAATACCCAAAGTCATTTTCCATCCTTTATTTTCTCCTTCCCGGTGTAGAGGAGGCGTACTAACTGCTCAGGACCCCAAGTCATGGGAGGGTCCAGAACAATCAGCTGCCCTGATCTACCTCACACTAAAGGATTGTCTAAAATAGATTTGATGTTTGAGGGGGTGAAAAGGAAAGACAACTGATCTATCACTTTCCTTCTGTCAACCCGAGAGTTTAAGAAGTTAGGTGAGCATGTTTCTGAAGTCCAAACTGTAACTTAGGTAGCTCTCTGCCAGAGGACTCCAACGCAGAAGACGAACGACAGTGTGACACATTGGCATCCCAGTCGGGTGCTATCATCCGTATGAATAGTGAACGTAAAGTATAGTCTAAGAACCTAAAGAAACCTACTATCAACCCGACAAGTGCAGTTTGATGCAATAACAGAAAACATAAAATAACTAGGCTACTGAAACAGCAAGAAGAATACTTTAACTTGATAAATAAATTGATTGTGAACAAAATGACGACCAAGGGTAGTAGAAATCCAACTTACGGTTGGTCCAACCTCTCGCAAGCTCCACACGAACAAAATACCTACACACAGTAGAACAGGGAAAAATGTTGGGGCTGTTTTGACGCTTGCCACAATCAAACCCCCGTTTTGGTGTTCCCACCTCCACGGACAGCCAAAATAGCAACGATAGAGAAAGTACGATAAAAAAGTATTGGAATGAAAGTACTACGTGCTATTATAACAACAATATGTTGCAAAATCAATACAACAATGGTAAATGAATGGATATCACCTTCCCAACAAGATGCTCTCAAGGCACATGAAGGAAGATGTGAGCTCGCAAGCTTGTGAATGCTAACATTTCCGCAACAAAGAGAGGAGTAAGACCAGCAGAGTGTCAACTTGGAGCTTCAACAATGGTGAAAGTGTTGTGAATGAAATGTGGAATGCTCAAGAAGTGCCAAGAAGATCGAATGAATGTCTAGAAATTGAATGGATTGAATAGTATTTTGAAGATGAAATGGAAGCCAAAAGAATCGTTCAAGGTCGGTCAAGCGAGCAGAGACATTACACTTCGACACCAATGGAGAATTGTAACGCCTCTACAGATTCCAGAGGCGGGAATCCTGTTAGGATGGCAGCATGCCACGCAGGAGTCCGCATGTCGTGCTCACATCCCCAACAAAAATTCCCCCACTGACACTATAGAAAGCCACCAAATGGATGGAGAGCGGATGGAGGACGTGGAATAGCATCGTCGGGTTTCATTTTTCTAAGATAAGGGGTGTAAATGGGAAATTCACAAGGGGTGCAGATTCACACAATTACATTTTTCCCCCACTTTAGCGAGAATATGTGCTACCAAATGCCAGTTAAAGTAGATCGAAAGAGTTTAAAGAAAGTATACCTGAACCGTCAAAGAAGCAGACTGCAATTTGACACACCCAAATGCTTAGGAAGAGGAAATGGCTCCACAGGTACTCGGTCCCGAGGAGAGTTGAACAAATGGGTCGTAGGTCCACATACTTACGGAAGGTGAACAAAAGGCTCTGTAGGTGCTTAGTCCTACAAAGTTGAACAAAGAGATCTCGTAGGATGAAAGCACTTTACAGGTCCTTGAACTTGCAAAGGAGGCACCCCAGGTGCTCGGTCCTAAGGGAAGCTTGATGTGAGAGGCTTTGTAGAGTTTGGTAGGCCCTTACAGGTGCTTGGTCCTACAAGGTTGATTGAAAAGCAGCTTCACAGGCGCTCCTATAAAGCAACATGTTAATTTGTAGACAAAACATGTTAGATAGCAAAAAGCCATGCAGGTAGACAGACAGTCAACAACTGAAGGAGAATCTTTCAAAGGGGTCCCTTGGGAACCCTTCAAAAGAAAAGGGGTTCGCTCAAGGGACACTTTGTTTGAAAAGCAATAACATTTTTGAAAAGCGATAACATTTTTCACCAATGATTCTAGCATCAAGGAATCCTTTTGAAAGATTTATTTCATCAAGGAATTCAAAAGAAAGAATACTCCCTCATGAGGGCAAGTTTTCAGACTTCTTCATCAAAAAAAATACTCCCTTCTGGAAGGAAAGTTTTCAGATTCTATCTTACGAATCCACGATGAAAGAAAAGTTCGGCTAGGGGTCATTGTTGAAGAATGCATTTTTTGAAAAATAAAGGATTTTTAGCAAGGGATTTGTTGGCCACCAAATACACCTTTTTGAAAATCAAAGCACTATGATAGCCCCCCCTTAGGGTGGTGCGTGCTAAACTCAGAGGCACATGATATCCTGAGGAGAACAAAGAAAGAATGAAAGTGATGTGGCCCACAGAACATGACAAGATGTAACCATGGTAATGTTGTCAAGCACGCGAGGGACAACACGTGAGCACCACAACATCATGAAGCAAGCAAAGGAAAGATAAAAAGAAAGGACAAACGACAACATAACGAACAAGAGACAGGGGGATCTAATATTTCGGGGTCAGAGCTACTCATAAATATAAATAGATAAGTATAATATAAAATATATATGAACTGTCATCAATCCCCTACTATATCAAACCATGTGAAGAAAGGTACATGTAGACAAAAATAAAAATAAAAAATTGGGTCAACATGGAAGGGAGGCCTAAATGCCCCCAACACTTTGCATCATCCCCAATTGTCGAAAATCAAGGCACAACAAAGAGAAGAATGATGTAACAAATAGAAGAAGTTTACGACACAAAACACTCCTGTATCCAAGCACCTACAAGGATGACAAGGGTCCTCCAAGAACATGTAAAACAAGCACTGGGGATACACAACACACACACCAACCTAATCTACAGGTAAAGAAGAGGTGCCCTCCTAGTCCTCATCAACCAAGAGGTCGTCGTTCTCCCAATCTAGATCATTATAAGGGGAAGGCGAACAAGCCTGCAAGGGCGGAATAGTGAGGGGAGCACCCTCTGACTCTCTTGCAACAAGAGTCAAGGAAGAGGGCCCCTTTGAGGTCTTCTTTGCTCAACTCCTGTGAGATAAACATCATTCATTTTGCAAAAATTGCCGACAAAGCTAGGATATTGTCTACTGAGTTGAACATGCACTTGATGAGAGTGCAATGTGTCAACTAAGCAGGCGATGGAGTCACCCGAGATTCACTGTCGACTTCACCAAAAGACTTAGGGGCAGTGACAAACTCCGAGGACGCTAGGGCTGCCTCCATCATCAAGATGATGCAAGCCAATGCAGAACCAACTTCCGAAGAAGGCGATCCCTTCTTCTAACCCCCATTAGAATTAGGGTCATCCTCCAACTTGCACTTCATCGGGAGATGCGAGATCCCCACATAGGAAACAAAAGGCGAGGAAGAAGCAGAGAACACCACAACGGATACCACCGAGGTATTCAGCATATCCACGAGCTTGGTGAAAGGTGGGATGTCTGGAAGGGACATCAGAAGAAGAGGCTCAACCAAAGGAGCAATGAACACTTTGCACCTTTTTGGGGTGAGCATCATCCACGCTCGCAAGGGAAGCTAAAAGCAAGATTGAGGTGACAGGAACTAAAGTAGAAGGGGCGAAAGAGGAGGACATAGCAGAAGACACCGAAACAGGAGTTGTTGGCTCCCCTTCCTCCTTCTACAAAGTGGCCTACTCAGCGACCAGAGTCTTCCTCTAACACTTATGCTCACATGCAAGGCAGTTTCTTCAGCTCCGAGAGCTAGAGGCTGCAACTTGAGGAGGAGTGGAAGGCTCCTGTTCAATCATCAGAGTTTCCATCATAGCCATTTCCTGTGGACAGAATGACTCCTGGACAGGAACAGGAGAAAGAGATGCAGGAGAAAAGGCAACAACAAGCGGCGAAGCAAACTCAAGAACCTCAACGAAGGGCCTCTTCCCACTCACTACCTTAGAGGTAGGAGTAGTAGGAGGCCGTGGAGGCCGAGATGCGAGGGCGACTCCACAGGGACCTTTCCTCTTACCATACACAACAGGCCGAGGCATCGTGGACAAGACGGGAAGGTTGAACACCTAATGCTTGGAATTCCGCCAAGCAAGCACCATCGGACTCCCCAAAAGACGCATAGGGGCGAAAGTCAAAGACGCTGCAGTAGGGCGAGAAGCAAAGGCAGGTGGAACTGCAAAGGGAGAAGAAGAAGAGCCCTGAGCAGACTTCTCCTCCTCCTTTCGAGCGACAGAAACAGCCTTATGTTGCCCTATCATGGAAGCCTTAACTGAAATAGCATAGGGAGGAGGGTAGGTCACTTTCGGCGGTATGCCCCCATTCTTGTATTTTACGTGAGATACAAGAGGTATGTCCTGGGAGGGAGCAGACCAACAAGGGCAAGCAGAAGTGATCAAGTGAGTAGCCTCCACGTATCAACATCGGTTTGTAATCGGTGTTGTGGACTACATGCATAGAAACCTCATGAGAGAACTTTAATCATTTATGGATCATCGAGGGGACTGTGTTCATGGAAACTAGCCAAGGAATGCCCAACTTCACTCTGAACAAATTGGACCCCAAGATAATATCAAAGAGGCCATTCACAGTCTTGGGCCCAACCAAGACTGACAAGGTGATAGGACCGATGGGAGGAACGAAAATCCCATCATGTGTACGTATAGTGCTTTTAGACTCATTGTACCCATCATTATGTAAGAAGTTTATTAACATGATCTCCTCCATGATAACATTCACCAAGCATGTAGGGTCAACGAGAATGCTAGTTACGGTTTTCTCGTTGATACGTGCGAGAAAGTACAAAGGAGAGGGTTATCTATTAGTGTTCATCAACAAATCCTACCAAGTAAACGTTATAGAAAGAGACCCACTCGCAAGTTGCACAGATGGGATGGGAAGATGCATGAAAGAAGCCATCTCTATGCACACTAGAAAGGACTTTCTCAAAAGCCGTCAAGGGTTTCACAATTAGACAGTGACCTATTCAAGGTTTCGTTTCACAATGTTAAGGGACTCTTCCAGCTACACTGCTAGGGGTCATAGGTTGGGTTGCAAGGCCAGGTGCCCTACAACGTACACACCTACAACACACATAGAACACGAGAGAAGACTCCTTCAACCTTACGAAATGAAACCAACACAGTTCACGTCGAGTTCACCAAAATGTAGAGGAGGGGGACCGATTGCTCAGGCCCTAGGTCACGAGAGGGTCTAGAACAATCAACTGCCCTAATCTACCTCACGCTAAAGGACTGTCTAAAATAGGTTTGATGTTTGAGGGGGTGAAAAAGAAGGACAACTAATCTGTCACTTTCCTTTTGTCAACTCGAGAGTTTAAGAAGTCAGGTTAGCAGGTTTCTGAAGTCCAAACTATAACTTAGGTAGCTCTCTGCCAGAGGACTCCAGTGCAGAAGACAGACGACAGCGCAACGCGCTGGCATCCCAGTCAAGCACTGGCATAGGTATGGACAAGGAACGTAAAGTACAATCTAGGAACCTAAAGAAACCTACTATCAACTCGACAAGTGTAGTTTGATACAATAACAGAGAATAGAAAATAACTAGGCTACTGAAATAGCAAGAAGAATACTTTAACTTGATAAATAAATTGATTATGAACAAAATGACGAGCAAGGGTAGTAGAAATCCAACTTATAGTTGGTCCAGCCTCCTGCAAGCTCCACATTAATGAAATACCTACACATAATAGAATGGGGAAAAATGTTGGGGCTATTTCGCGGCTTGTTGTAGTCAAACCCCCATTTTGGTGTTCCCACCTCCACAGACAGCCAGAATAGCAACGATAGAGAAAGTACGATAAAGGATGTATTGGAATGAAAGTACCTCATGCTATGCTAACAACAATATGCTACAAAATCAATACAACGATGGTAAATGAATGGATATCACCTTCCCAACAAGATGCTCTCAAGGCACGTGAAGGAAGATCTGAGCTCACAAGCTTGTGAATGCTAATGTTGCCGCAACAACGAGAGGAGTAAGACCAGCAGAATGTCAACTTGGAGCTTCAACAATGGTGAAAGTGTTGTGAATGAAGAATGGAATGCTCAAGAAGTTCCAAGAAGAGCAAATGAATGTCTAGAAGATCAATTGAATGGATGAGGTAGTATTTTGAAGCTGAAATGGAAGCCAAAAGAGTCGTTTGAGGTCGGTCAAGCGAGTAGAGACGTTACACTTTGACACCAATGGAGAATTCTAAAGCCTCTGCAGATTCCAAAGGTGGGAATCCTGTCAGGATGGCAGCACGCCACACAGACATTTGCACACTATGCTCGCGTCCCCGATAGAAACTCCCCCACCGACACTACAAACAACCGCCAAATGGATGGAGAGTGGATGGACGTGGAATAGCATCATTGGGTTTGACTTTTCTAAGGTAAGGGGTGTAAATGGGGAATTCGCAAGGGATGCAAATTCACACCATTACACCCAGGTCACTCACCTTAGTCATTTAATTAAATTACTTCTCCTTCACCAAATGGCTCATAAAAAAATCAATTTTCCCAATAAAATTGATTAAAAATAATATTTAATTAATTAGGTCATTCCCTTAGCCCTCCGACTTAGCCTACGGGAATAGGATAGGCTAACCAACACCATTAGGTGATCACTCCGAAAATGGGGACATGACATTACCTGCAACAATCCAACCAACTCCTGCTCAACATTCATATTCGTTGGTGTGAATATATGTCGTGTACCTAGTAATTTACCTTGCTAGGGACTTAGGGGACTTATTCACATGTTAAGTTTACTTATGATATAAGATTTTTTCTAGAAGCCTTAGTTGTTATGTGTAGATCTTATCTTTCTAGATTTTAACGCTTGATTCCTAGGTTGCTAGGTTGTTAGCTATCTCATGTCATAGGATTAAACACATGTCACAATCATGTTTAATCCTATTCCTCACCTTGCCTATATAAGCAATGTCATTGTACTCATATGTAACATACTTCATACCTCATCATCATTTTGATAGGTCTTAATATCAAGCAAGCTCATATTCTTGCATACCTTCTTGTAGAAGGAATTCATTGTTTTTGTAGGTGGTCTTGGATATAGAGCTAATCTTCAGCTCTTACAATATTTACAAGGTAGTAAAAGCAGTCCTCTTATCTGCAATTTTGAAAAAAACACAAAGATGCAGCAGTCTTTCTCTCCTCCAGAAAGCTAATAATGGAGAACATCTTGCACCATCCATATGAGCTTTTGGAGAACCGCATTACTTTAGATAAAAACGTTTGCAAATATGAATTGGGTGCTCATGTGAATGGAACAAATAGGAATGCTGAAATCCAATATTTAACTTCTAGGTCATGATTTCAAAATTCCAATCACCATCAAGGTTCCAAGGTCTCTCTACATCATAGTAACAATGTTTGTAGTGCTATAGATCAGGGTAGCCAAACTGTACTATCTTTCGTGTGTATTTTAACTCCACACCCATTTTCTTTGTCAGGCTGTTTTAATTATTATTTAAACAATTTTCCGGATTGCTCTGCAAGTCATAGATTAGATACACCTACAAATTATGCAAAGGCAGAAATTAGAGAAAGTGGTAAACCCAAGCAAGTAATTGCCAATCTCCAGAAGCACCAACCATTATCCTAGAGTAAGTCAGAGCCTAATTCATATACCTAAGATGTTGACAAAGGAAGGATCTGCATGGTTTGGTTTTCATGATACAAAGAAACTGTATTAGTTGTTCCGCTAAGGAAAGACAACTTGCTACCTTCCCTACTCTAAAATTTTAGGTAGAAAACTTTAAGGTTATTTTGTAGGAATTTCAAAGCCTTCTTCAATCAAGAAAGGGTCTTAAAGATTTACTAAGTCTGAATTAGAATGTGTCACCCTCTTTAACTAACCAAATGATACAACAATGATTGGAATATTGGTGATTCTCTGGAATCTTGGAATAGTGAACTAAATTTTCTCTTATATTATAGTTTTTTTTACCGAGCTAATATAATTATGAGGACAATAATAAACCCATCTAACAAAAAGAAGCTATTAGCATATCACTAGCTACAACATTCTAAACCACACCTTTGACCATCTCAACATACCCATCCAACATAACTACATCATAACTTAAAAGCAATATAACAAGATAACTTAGATAATTATGTTGATACATAGAAATCTCAAGAAAACTTAGAGGAGCACTTTATGATTCATAGAAGTTCTACTAATAATGGTACATGCAATCTAACCAATATGTTGATTCCAATTGAAACTCTGGGAATTCTGGTGATATTATGTTTAAATCTGAAAATATGTAAAAGTCACACTTGAGAAACACATTGACGAATTTTGAAAAAAAAGAGTGGATTAAACTCATTAATTCACACATGCAATAGATATGATGAATAAAAGGATGTCTCATGTTTTTATTAACGATAAACAGGTTTTGAAGGGTGCCTGAAACCTTAAACAAAAAGAGACAGTGGCAATAAAGATATAACAATAGACTGCCCACCCAAACCCAACCAAAAACAAGTTGATTAACAGAACATCAGCAGACCATCAGCAAAAAGACATAGCCAGTACAAAAAATAGAAAAGCACACCAAACGGCCATTGGAGAAGTTCTTTAAGCATCTTTTCCGCATCCAGATACTTTGACGCCAGCTTGTCATGCATCTCCATAATTTCCTCCACATCACAACCAGGAACCATTTTGCATTTCTTGGTTTTACTGCGAGTACGCACACTCGGCCCGGCTTCCAAATCTGTGGTATGCATGTCCATAACAACACTCTTCCCCCCTTTCCTTAGTCATTTGTTCATCAAACAATCCTCTGCCAGTCAATTCCCTAGCCTTCTAGTTGAGGAAGATCATACCTTCAGTCGAGGCCTCCAACTTCTCCTTGCTAATGTTAATAATCGTGTCCACATCCTTTTGGAGTTGCCTATTCTGTTTTTCCAGCAAAGCCATCCTCATACCATAATCACTCTTCAAATTAGCAAGCTCATCCACCACACAACCAACACTGGAGTTCAACAACCTGGTAAGCCCAAAGATAGAATCCTTCTCCTTGAGACTACGCAAAGTGGAAATGTTGCAACGAGTGATGGTGTCATGCTTGTTGTTATGCACCTCTTGCACGAGCCACATTAGCAGATTGAATGAAATATCAGCCCCTTCTTTCACTAACCCAAATGCCTACGCAAAATCCATAGCCCCCCAAAACACACCCCTGCCCTGATGCGAACGAACCGAAGAATACTCCTCTTGAAACTCCTCAAGGAAAAGCTTAGCCTTACCCCTATCCTTAGACTCTGAAACCTTAGCAGAGTCATCCACGTTAACCACAGAATTCCCCTTACCAACCACAAGGGACCCACCATTGCCAGAATTCCTCATTCCATCACCCTGGATATTCTCCGCCACCTCTTGAAATTTTTCACCCACATCCTTTACACGGCCCTTGGCCTTCTTGCCACCAAACATTCCATCCTCAACTCCATCAACAAAGGCATCCTTCAGTTTGTGTTTGACACACGAGAGGTTTGCCTTAGAAGTTGAGGGCTTCACACCTCCAGACGAAGGCGTGTAATCCAGGTTAGTATCATAGCCATTGGACCAACCCTCCGACTCCTCATCCATTTATGTCCCCTCACTCTCCAGAATCTCTTCAATCTGACATTTCCCACTCCCTTTCCCCTTCTTTTTAGAAACAGGGGACTGGGGAACTCGAGCAATACAATTAGCTTTGATAAAATCTACAATGAGCAACATCAAGCCCTCATGCAGAAAAGGGTTTCTAGGGTTCTTCCTAAAATTCGAAATTCCTTCTTCCAGAGACATCAAAACGTAAAACGAGGACACAAGCTTACCATGGCCAAAGTAGTTCAACAACACAAAATGGTGACCATACAGTGTCGTGTATCTGCCATCCAGGGTGAAGTACCGCATCAGCGCCATTGCAACATCCTGCCAGATGGGTTTTATCTTAGTCCTGTCATAACCCCCCTAGTCCAATCTGACCATTTTAGCTCATTCCCTATCCCTGAGAAAGTTTTGTCTAGCTGAGTGCGAAATATTCTTATCCCTGTAGAATTTCCTACCTTCCATTGACATACCCGACACTTCTACAGTAAATTCTTCATTGATGGTAGTATCCCTACCAAACATACTCAGCACACGTCCATGCCATGCATCAACAAAATCCTTCGACACATTGGCCTTAAATCCATTCAACCTCTCCATGAAAGGAGTGACACCTCCTCTCTGCAGAATCTTCTAGATGTTGGCATTGGATTTAATGTCATCACAAGACAGAGGCTCCGTTCTACACCAATCCCCACCCATCATCAGAGCACTTGCAGAAAGAAACCGCAGAAAATGAGAGCAAAAGGAAAGAGGAAGATAAACACCCAGAAAGCGTGTGGAGCAATCAAAGGCGATACCAATAGATATAATGAAGAGGAGGCTTAAACAACTCAGCACTAGAAGACCACAAATTCCAATGAGCATCAACTGTGCAAAAAGTCTAATCAACCAGAGAAACTCATGATACGCACGCATTCCAAAAGCCAAGGAGGTGGACACAACCAACGAGCTAATGTGAATCATTATGAATGAGGGTGCTTAAATCAATAGGTAGGACGTCATTTACATCCCACGACCTCGCCGATGTCACCCCAAAATTTGCTGACCAATCAACCACAGAATTCGCCTCTATATAAGCATGAGATATATAAATTTCATCAAATTCACCACTTAAAGAAATGGCATCCAAAATTAAATTTCTAATAGACCACGCTGGAGGGAGACCCTTTCTTTAGGCAATTTACAATGTTTAGGGAATCCCTTTCTATCCAGAGTTTAGAAATCCCCAAGTGTCTAGCCAACTTGATGCTATGATAGGCCGCAGCAGCTTCAGCAAAGTGGTTTGTTTGGATTCCCAAAGGGAGCGCCACTGCTGAAACAAACCTACCATTGTGATCTCGCAACACTCCCCCACAACCAACAAGACCCGAATTACCTTTAGCTAAACCATCAAAGTTGACTTTGTACCATCCAAGGGGAGAAGGAAACCAGACCACCCCATCCCTATCAAGATTAGCCTTCTTCAATGGTTTAGCAATCTCATAAGAAAGTTTCCAATTGGTCGCCACCGAGGCATCATAATCAGAAACATTCACTCTTCTAGGAATATCAATTTTGTCAACCGCCAGCTTGAAATTTTCCTTAATAGAAGAAACAATTTTGAACAAAAGAGAGAGAGGAGAGAGGGAGGCATCCTTGAAAATTTTGTTGTTCCTCTCCTTCCAGAGACCCCAGAAAATATGCAAAAGCATGAGCGACCAAAGCAAAGCCAAAGAAGGATTAGTAGAAGGAGCACACCATTGAAGCCATAGATCCCAAACCAATGCAAGAAAAATCCATTCCACACACCACAGATTGAGAAAGAGGGACCAAACTTCCCTAGCAAAGTTATGTTAGTGTAATAAATATATTTAATTACACTTGCATAACTTTACTTAGGTATATTTTAATTCGTAGGTTAATTATTCTCATCCTTATCTTGTTGAGCTATCTTGTTGCTCAAGATAAGATTAGGGTTATGCATACATTGCTTTTATAAAGCAATTCATCTCTTGTATTTCCTCAAATCCTGAATATTATTCATTTGCACATTTTCATGCAAATTGCTATGCTTTTTCTGTTTTTCTCTTGTGGGAAGGCATTTTCTGGTTTGCATTTCTGATCTTGGTTTCTAACATGGCATCAGAGCCTTGATTTTGCAGCCCCTTCTCAGCTTTTTTGGAGAAATACATTGCAAAGCATGTTCGGGGTTCCTCGAGGGTTTCATTCCTTGAGCATATTCATGCAATGTCTTGGATCAGATCGGGGTTTTCCATTGGATTCAGAGCGCTGGAAAAATTTAGGATTGGCTTTTATTTTGCAGATTTTTGTCATCATTTGCTAGATCCATGAGGGTTTCAAGCTCGGTGATTTTTTTGAGAGATCTGGGGGTCGCCTGATTTTCAGGGCACTTTGGACCAAAACAGACCTCGTCGTTATATTCGTAGCGCCCAAAAACCCCTATTTTCATATAAAATTTGTCCATTTTGGACACAGTCGACTGGGGAGGCAAAAACAAATTGTCCGAGGGCCATACGACCCCCAGGCACGTTTTCCGAGGCACAGGTTTCAAAAAAATTTAAAAAAATATTAAAAAAATAAAAAACAGTGGAAGAATTTGGCGCATGCAATTATAAAAGCGTCTGCCACTGCCCCACCACCCGACGGCTTCCCTTCCACCACTGCCACCGGCAGTTCCACCTCCGAGCGCCGCCGACCGCCTGTCTAGCCCCCGCGGGCTCTCACACTCAGTCTTTGGTCTTATTGAGACCAGGAACTCCCGGGCCAGCCCCCACCCCAATCACATTTGTGACAGAGGGCTCCGCCGAGCTCCAGCCCCCGCCGCCCGAAGCACCCGACCCGGTCACATGGGCTACCAAGGGCTCGGCCCCAGGAGCTTGCCGCCAGCCCCCTGGTCCGCCCAAGCGACTAGGGGCTTTATTTTTTTAGCCCCTGAGGGCTGCATAAGGGCATGTTGGGCAGAATCAGGCATAACTTTTGCATACGGTGTCGTTTTTTCGCAAACGAGATATCGTCAGAAAGTTGGTTCTTAGCTCTTCGCAATGGTGCGGGTGTGATTTTTTGGTTTTGCTTTTTTGATGCATTTTTCAGCCTCGGAAGTCGCATGTTGTTGTTTTCACTCCAAGAGACATATCTTTTGACTTGCTTATCCTTTTTTCGCCATTATTGCGGCGTTGGAAAGCTGGTTCAGTCCTCTACACAGATCTGAGGTCTATTTTTATTTTATGTTTATGCATGCTTGAATTCTCTCCTTTTACAATCGTTGGGTTATTGTAATAAATGAAGTTCCATTAGGAGGGTTTCTTGCATAATAATCTGATTAGAGTGTGCATGCACTTTGATCTTCATCTTGTTTTGATGGCAACTCGCATGGGTTATATCTAGTTTCTTAGTTTCTTTTGGCCACATCTTGCTCTAGCTTGACACATCAGATTCACATCGGTTCACACTTCAGATTGAGAGCCCATGGTTATTGATCCGCATTGGTTCAGATCCATCTCGTTTGAGGGCCATGTTTTTATGGTAAATGTTCCAGAGTCTTTATGGTACTTGTTCTCATGGAAGAGTTTTAGTCACAGTTTGGCATCGGCATCGAGACGGTTTCCAGATTTTGTCATCATTTCATCTACTGTTGCTTCACAGATTCTAGGGTTGTCCCAATTTGTGAGATTTCCAGTGTTCCATGGCATCGGGTCTGCTGTCGCATTATTATGATTCCACTTTGGTTTCTTGTAGACAGAAGTATCTTTCCTTGCTTATCGGATTGCGGTTCTAGTGTTACTCCATAGTGTTCTTCCAGTGCTTCTTTGTAGTAGTCATCTCATCGTAGGGGGTTTTGTCCCACTGGGTTTTCCTTCTCTACCTCATTATTGCATTTGTACATGGGTATTTGATTAGGCCCTGTTGTCAGGACCCATTCATGCTTTCTTGCATTCATCTTAGTTTTAGGTGCATGCTTTTTTAGTCTCCCTAAGTTGCACTTATGCGGGGGTGTTAGTGTAATTAATATTTAATTACACTTGCATAACTTTACTTAGGTATATTTTAATTCCTAGGTTAATTATTCCCATCCTTATCTTGTTGAGCTATCTTGTTGCTCAAGATAAGATTAGGGTTATGCATACATTGCTTGTATAAAGCAATTCATCTCTTGTATTTCCTCAATTCCTTAATATTATTCATTTGCACATCTTCATGCAAATTGCTCTGCTTTTTCTGTTTTTCTCTTGTGGGAAGGCATTTTCTGGTTTGCATTTCTGATCTTGGTTTCTAACAAGTTACAACCAATGAACAAATGATAACTGTCCTCCACATCCATCATGCATAGGTAGCATATGTTGGGCAAGGAAAATCCCCTTTTCCACAGATTATTAATAGTTAAAATCTTGTCTTGCACTGTAAGCCACAGAAAAATATTGATTTTGGGGATGAGCCTCGAAGACCACACTAAACCCCATGGCGGCCTAGGACTCATAAGGTCATTACACAACTTAGACACAGAGGCCACCAAAAACATCCCATTCGGGAGCTGTCTCCAAATCACCATATCCCTTTGAGGAGAAACAGGTATGTGAATTCTAGAAAACTCATTATACTGATCCACCAATGTCAGAAACACCTCATGGATCTTCCTCCATTCCCCGTCCACAATATAGTCGGCCACATGACTCCCAAACTCACGAATGCATAGATCCCTCTAGGGGGGCACCCACTAAGAATCTCGCAGTAGACAATGCCAAAACCACCAATCATCCCAGAAGAGGATATCACAACCATCCCCAACTGACCATTGCAAACCAGCAAAAATCACACCTCTAGATCTGATCAGTGAATTCCAGAAATAGGAGCTCGAAGGAGAGAAATCCTCGTTTAAAAACTCCCAAAATTTATCCACTTGAGCAAGATATTTAGAAGCCAGAATCTCCACCCAGTCCTTTTCACCACGAAGGAAATGCCAAAGCTGTTTGGCCACAAGAGCCAAATTGAAAGGTTTAATTTTGCACAGACCCAGACCCCCATGGAATTTAGACCAGCACACTTCCTCCCACGACACCAGGCTCAATCTCTTCTTGTCCTCCACTCCCTACCAAAGAAACCTTCTTTGGATACATTCAATCTTCTCCCAGAATTTACGAGGCATCTGAAAGAGGCTGATAGCATACACCAGGAGATTTTGTAAAGTAGACTTGATGAGCACCAATTTGCCAGCCTGACTGAGTAAAGCACCTTTCCATCTAGCCAACTTCACATTACATTTATCAATCAAGCCATTCCAAAAGGAGTCATGAGACGAATTAGCTCCAAGAGGCAGACCAAGGTAAGTCGACAAAAGAGAGCCCACAAAACACTGAAGGATACCAACAATTCTCTGCTTTCTTCTATCTAGAGTATTGAGGAAGAAGATTGTGCTCTTGGGGAGGATCACCAGTTGCCCAGACGCCGCCTCATACTTCTGGAGAGTCAGCTTAAATTTCCTAGCTTCCACAATAGAAGCCTCACCCATAATCAAAGTGTCATCAACAAACTGTTGATGCGCACAAGGGAGAAAAGAAGAAGAGGGTCTCAAACCCTTCAAGGCACCCGAAGAAAGCTTCAACTACAGCAACCTACCCAGAGTTTCAGCTAGAACAATGAAGAGGAAGAGTGAAATTGGGTCACCTTCCACACCCCTTGGAGCTTTTGAAGAAATCCAAGGGAGAACCATTCACGAGAATAGGAAAGGAAACCATAGAAATGAGGCTCCTAGCAAAGGAAAAGATCGCCTGTGACTAACCACCTCAGCTGACAGGGAAATAAGTAAGTGATCAGACCCCAACCTTGTCAAGGCTGAAAGAGAGCAAGAAAAACGAGCCAACCATTCATGAGATAAAAGGGCTCGATCCAGCTTGACCTGGATTAAAGCATCCCCCATCCAATGATTCGACCAAGTATACGAGGCACCATGCAGATCCACATCAAACAGAGCATTGTCATTTACAAAAGTCATTAAGTCAAATCTGCTCTCATCATCAATCTGAGAACCACCCAATTTATCATCAGAACTCAACGGAGTGTTGAAATCTCCCATAACCAACCAGTTCTCAGAGGGAAAATCAGCCTTGAAAGAACACAAATTCCCCCAAAAACGCTTTCGAGCACTTCTAACATTAGGAGCATAAATATTTGAAGTGACCCATGAAAATTCGCTTATAGTATGGTAAAAGGAAGTAGCAATGTGGTTAGGGACCCCATAGACAGCCTTACCAACCACAACTTTCATATTCCAGAAAGTAGCTATGCCCCCAAAAGCACCATCCGCATCAAAACCATGAAGGCCACGCTCCTTAAAGAGTCTTTTCTTAAGACATTCCAACCTTTCAATAGGCATTTTCATTTTCTAAATCAAGATCACATCCGGTTTATGATCCCTCACTAGGTTAGCAAGGAGATCCTATTTGTGAGGGTTATTCAACCCTCAGATATTCCATGAAAGAATCTTCATAGAGGAGTTTGAGATGCTCCCTTTGGACACATCTCAAAAAGAGTTTTTTGGGAGCCATCAACAATATCAGCTTTACTTTCCTTCACCCTACTCTGAAGCAAAGTGGGTCGCCCTCTGCCCCTTGGTTCCGACCCACAATCAGCCTTTGATCTATTCCTAGTCGCCACCCCTTGAGGTGATGAATTCTTCTTCCTATTTCTGGTCTTGACCGGAGAAAAAGGAGGATCCTTAACTTTTTGTGAGCATGCCATCCCACAATCATTGATAGAAGAGGTGAGCACCAGATTTGAAAAAGCCCCCGGTGGATCCTACAAAACTGCCTCCATACCACCCTTCTCCCTATCTCTAGGAGAAGTCACCAACATAGATGGTTCCTTAACCGTCTCCACAACCTCAACTATTTTGGGATCATTAACAACCTCCACCGCCTCATTTACTTTAATATCCCCCTCCCCAAAAGAAGGAAAAACCTCCTCACCGGCAACCACTTCCCTTTCTTCCACCAACTGAATATCCCCTGATGGGATCCGACCACCCTAAGGGGGAACAGCCTCAGCAATCATCCCTTCTAGCACACCCTCTTCCTTACTAGAGGTATTCAAAACCCTAACCTTTGAAGACATGTAAAGCTTAGCAGCCTCAACCCCTCCCTCAACACCAACTTCCGAAACATTATGTTTCTCCTTCCATTCCATACTCTGTTGGGGCGGGGCAAGTTTAGCCTTTAACAGGCATTTCTTTGCCCAATGCCCCACCTTTTTGCAATGAAAACAAGCAAAGGGATTGGATTCATATTCGATCAATTGGTTCCAGCCCCCCAGCTTCGAGTTAATGGTCACCCTTTTAGGCAGGTCCACAGATTGATCTACAATCACACAAAACTGGGCATAGACTAACCTCTTCCTGGAGGCAGTCATTTGATCAATACAAAGCAGCTTACCAAACATATTAGCAATGCCGACAAACACTTGCTCGTCCCAAAACTCCAAAGGCAAGGCAAGAAGCCTTACCCACACAGGGGCCGCAGAAAAAGAACAAGAACTGGGGTTAAAACCAGCCTCCCATTTCTTGAGAACCAAGGATGACTTACCGATCAACCACAGTCCGCCAATAAGAACAGCAACCATGTCCTCATTATAGGTAAAAGAGAATGAGAAAAAACCTTTCGCCATTGCAGCTACTTCCACCTGGCCTTTCGTCCTCCATCGTTTAGAAGCGAGATTACGGACCAACTCAACATTAAGGCATGCCCCATAAACTTTCTAACCAGAGTAAGGTCCATAGACACCAACCGGTTCTCAAGGAATCGATATCGAGTATTCTCCTATAATCGGATTTGCCTAGAAGCTAACCGGCACCGATGAGCTCTTCCCTTTAGGCTTAGCACCCAAAAGGCTAGACCAGCTCGGTCCATTTGATAAGACCTCTGCATGCTTATGTCCTTCACCATCAACACCTTTTCCAAGAATCTCCAGACATGGGGAAGAGGACAGGCTCACATTATGAGGAGGAAAGGCCCCCACACAATGTTTAGGAGGTCTGTCACCCAAACCTAAAGAGTCCGGAACAAAAGACAGAAAAGAGGACCCACCATCAAAGCCCACAGCCCCACTGCAGACTAACAGCTCCTCACCAGCAATGACCACCAGGGGGAGAACCAGGATTTCCCGCCCTTACAGAATTTTGAATGAACGCCAACCCACCAGAAGAGTCTCCCATCCGCCAAAAGCTTTTTTTGGCCCGAGAATGTTAACTCCTAGTGATGCACGTACTTCTAAAGGATGTCTCATGTTATCCATATGGAGCTTATTGATATAATCTATTATTTATGGAATGCACATAAATAAATTGTGTAACGCTTGTGTTTGTTACTCATTTGCTTTTTGCAATCCTATTTATCTATGGAATTTAATTTTAACTCTCAACAGTTTAAATCTGTATACTTGGTAAAAGAAAAAAATGGGGATAAATCTCAAGTTTCAACAGTTTTCCGTATCATGCGGTCAAACCTTGCTAACTCTGTAGGTTCAATTTTAAGGGTGCCTGCTGGAAACGGCAGGCCACCAGTTTAAGTATTGCTAGGATATTGGCAGGCTGTGCCTGTTACCTATCTGTTCATGTGCTATAGCAGATCCCTCTCTGCAGTTGTGGAGGGAACAATAAGGGAGAAAGGGGTTCCCAATTTGTACTAGTTAAAAAACCTTTAAATGTTTGCTTAAGACATTTGCATACTTTATTAAACACCAAAGACCTTATAATCCAGTGCCAGCACAGGACTAGATATAAATTGTACAAAAGAAATACTTCTTAGAAAGATTCTTCATGGCATTATTTGGCGTGGTCTAGTGGCAAGGTAAAACAATTGCAATCATAATGAAACTGTTTCAAGTCTCAACCCCCACTCAGTTTAATCCACCCTAAGTGCTAAATAGCTCCTGTCAATGTGGAATACACCCAGTTGAAGACAGGATGGAAGTGCCTGGCGTATTTTGCCAAATAAGCCCCACTCAACTGTGACATCTAATTGTAAGATTGATTGTGTATTCCCTAATTTAGTTGATGGTGTGGCAAGTGTTGCAACTTACCTATCATTCGGACATTTATAAAACTGGGACCCGAGTCAAAATCTGTGCATCGCAATTAGGTAGCCCACAACATGTAGCAAGATTGTGGTGTAATGATGTGTGCCATTCGAATCTAACCCGTGTTACAACATAAAGGGCAGCCCATAACCTCACCCAAGATTTTCCAAGTAAGTTTGGAAAAACAGTTCAAATTATACATACACGACGGGAAAAGCAATTATCATTTCACAGTTCACTCATCGAGGGATATTTATAGATCATTTTCGAGAAAATTTTGAGTCTAAGGTAATTAAAATTCTTTATATAAGATTTTGGGTCTAAAGTAGTGAAGGACATTTATAGATCATTTATAGCTTCAACTTGACCCTAATTAATTCTTGAACAAAACAATAGCCTCTTCAATATACAGACAATTCAAGCCTTTAACAGATGATGATTAAATTACTCTGACCGCTCAATGCTCAAAATAAATGAAAAAAAGAAACAGAAAGAAGTAATGATGTAGGAAAAATAAAAACTCACCTCCTATCATCTTCGTGGTTTATTTCTGTTTCAAAGGATTAAAAATATCCACATAAAGTAAATTCCCAGCATACAAATATGAAAAAACACCTCAGAACGCACAAATACCTGGTCGAAAACCAGACTTTTCGAGTGCCAAAGCGAATTGACAAGCAATCAATCTGGAATTTGAAGGCCTCGTAAAACATCGACGGCAGCACAGGACTCCAATAAATTGGGCTGAGAAGAAAGCACATCAGCCTTAACTTCAACAACTAATCGGAAGAGTCTTTTATCCAGTTTCTCATTGGCAATTATGTATGTAATCCAGAGAACTCGTGAATAAAACGCACCTGTATTTACAGGCAAGGAGAACTATGAACGTCTATAATCATGCCATGAGTGGGTATGCTAATGTTAATTTTACAATTACGCACTCAACTGTATAAAAGGTGGCATAGCAGGCAAAAATAATGGCAAAATTTGGAGGGAAAAAAAGAGACAAACTAAAAGTATAATATTAAAAAAAATAATAATAATTCTTCTTTCTTCTTTTGTTAAGTGTAAAAAAAAGTCAACAATTTTGACAAGGCTTTTCTAATACAATTGCATTCAAGTTGAAAAAAATGGTAAAAGAATGTTATCATAAACTTTAGCCTACCACCCAATTTTTCACCAACCTACAAAAAACTTATGTTATTTTTTGGGTATTTTGAGCAAAGTTGTTCTAGTTTTGAGTTGTAAATAACTATGAGTGATAAACTTACCCCAATACTATTTAAGTCGAGTAGAACCTCACAAAGAAAACACTTTACAACACCCTAATCATGATTTTTTTGTCTAAAAATTGATAGTTATGTATTAGATGTCAATTGATGTAACACATTTCATTTTTATATAATTGGAGTAGTTGGCTTCAAAATATTTGTTTGAGACACTAGTTTGAGGTGTTACCTTTGTTGCTTCATCAACTTAGGCACCAAGCTTCCGTGCTACAATGATCTGGAATGTACCCATTTTGCTTGATGGAGATATATGGTCATGGGGTTTATTAGGGTCAATGCCCAACTGATTGCTTATGATCATTTGTTATGGTCAAGGATTGTGCTCTTCTTATAGGCATGGATAAGTTATCTTAAGTTTGATAAGCTTACAATTAGTTAGAGACAAGAAAATCACATTCATTAATTTTGACATTAGATTTATTTGTTTTAGGAAATGAATTCATTGTCTTTTGTTATTTGGATTTCAAATATATTGAAGATACCATCTATATGTCAAGTACATCCTTAAAATATAATGTAGTTGTAACTTTCAAGATCCATATCCATTTATGTAATTTTTTTTGTTTACACTAGACCCTCATTTATCTGGTCATATGTTTATTATCCATTAATTTTTTGTCATTATGCAATTTTCATTTTTTTGATATTTTATTTCTTTTGATCTATCATAGGGAATTAGAGGATACTTATATGTTTGGATTAGGGTGTCATCAACCTTGTAAATCCTATGTTATTCAATTTTTTACAACATCCTTGTCAAGGTATCTCTAGGTGCCTAGGATGATATTGGAAAATGAATTATAAACATATTCCACCTATATTTTGTAAATGCATTCATAAGGGATGAAAGGATCCATCAACAACAATAATTAATTACTCATGACAAAACTAATTATCACTTCAATTTGGGCACTTGGCCAAAGGAGAGAAAGCGACTCTTGATATTCCATATAGGTGATTGTTAGTTTCTCCAAGTTGGGCTATTGGAAAGGAGGAAAGAGACATTTCTTGGGATGCCAAAGTGAATGACTTTACACATTCTAAAGAGAATTCTAAGGAGTGGGACACTTGGTTTTTGTGGGGATTTTGGGTTCCATGTTTTACAATAGTTTGTCCACCTCTTATTTTGGAAACTCCTAGTAGTATCCTTCTTCCAAAATTCCTATATATTGGAGCCTTGAGATGGTGGCAAGATGTATTTTTTTGGTTGTTTTCATTGAAATTTTCTAGGTAAACAAGCGTTGTTATATTGAAGACAAAGGAGGAGTGATGGAAGTATGTTGCTTTGTAATCTTGTTTGAAGAAGATAATACATATGTGGCCTCTCTTCTTGGTGGAGTTTTTCCCCACAAGGGTTTCTCTAGATGTAAATCTTGTGTAATGTGTTGTTCTCATGTCATTTGTTGATTTTAATTCCTAACTCTATTAATGATATTTGTGTAAGTGCATCGAAATGGTATACAAAAAGTGGGTCAAAAGTGGCCACTTTTTTTTGTTGAAATCAGCTAAACCTAAACTTGGGTGAGTAGTTTGGGATGTATGCACTCAAAATTTGAATATATAACAAGAACAAGAATTTTATTACTTTGAATATAGTTTCTAAATGACTGAATTTTTGAAAAAATAGTTAATACTAAGAGGGTGAAATGTTGTGCACTTTCTCAAAACATAACATAATGTTTGATGTGTGCCCCCCTTTTTTTGTTGCATTCAGTATTTTTAGAAACTGAATGGTAGAAATATAGTTAAGAGTGAGTACTAGAAGTTGTGTATTTTTTTGTAATTTTTTATTGAATTATTTTTTTTGTGATTTTTTCAACCGGATGCATCCTAAAAAAATATGTCATTGAGCATGCGTGTCATATAAGTTCTACAAAAATAATTGAATTTTTTATGTATAAATAATGAAATGTAGAGCAATCTTTTTTTTTCAAATTTTGAAAAATGGATCAAAAGCTATAAATAAAAATCAATACACATGTATTTGAGGAAAAAACATAAACATTAGTAAAAGAAACTAGAAATAAACAAGTTAATGTATTTTAAATTAAAATATATATGTGGTTAAAAAGCTAAGAATTTATGTAATATTTTAGTGACAATTTTTCAAAATATCACTATATAATGTGCAAACCTAATGATGTGCAAGTTTTAAAACATTATTGGAAGTGAAAAACACGTGAAATGGGGGAAAGTTAATGTTGTGCCCTCAGTACACACGCCCCGTTCGGAACGGGGACCCCCTTTTTCTTTCGTCTTGTCAGGTCATTTTTGTCACCGCCTCATTTTGTGTGCCCCATTTTAGTGTCCCAGGTGGTCAGCGTACCTCCAAAGTCTCATCTTAAGTTGACCTTGTTTCTCCCTTTTAATTTTGTCAAGTTCTGGTGCCTTGTGGGGTCTCCTTGGCAGTTTGCCTCTGTCGGCGGCCTTGGGGCTTGCCAGGCCCACCCCGCCGGGTTTCCTTGGCCAGGGTTCCCCTTCGTACCCGCCGTTCTAAATGGCGGAAGGCTTCTACCTTCCTGGGCCTCGAGTCCTGGATCCCTATTTTTCGTCTGGTGAAAATTGCAAGAAATTTTTGGCTGCTTTCACCCCCTTCGGACCCGACCCTCCGGACTTCCGCTCCCAGAATTCTGTGAGGACTTCGTCGTTCCCGACGACAAACCTCTGATGGAACTCCGCCCTCCCGAGCCCTGAGTTCCTCTTTTCCGTCGGTGGTTTCCGAGATAAATTTCCTAAACGGCGAACTTGCCTCGGATTTCCAACCTCCGGGCCCCAAGATCCCCTCGGTCGTCGATGCGCAGAACGTATTTCAAATGGTCGTCATCATGCGTCTTTCAAGACCCCAGACCTCTCGCTGCCGTCCGAGAATTTGAATTCACCAACCCAATTGGCCTCCATACGGGCATTAAATGGAGCCATTAATGGTGGTGGGAGTATAAATATCTTGAGCAACCTGTCATTCTCACTTCTCAGGTTTGCAAAGAGGGATCAGAGAGCTTGCCAAAGAGGATCACCGCCTTCGTCGATCATCGCCCTCACCCCTGTTATCGTCACTTGTCGACCGTTAGTCGATTTCATGCCTCGTCGCATCAGGTTTTCGAGGTAGGTGTGTCATTTTCCCTCTTGAGAGTTTTTCATGATTTTAAGGCTTAAAGTGATGAATAACATGAATTAAAAGTACATTTAAATGGTAAAACATAAAATAACTCACAAAACCCACGTCTTCAAAACTCGAAAGAACGTCTAAAGCACCCTCACGATCGATCCAAAAATTGGCTCGCGCACGACTGTTCTTCGTCAGGGCATTCGCATCGTCTAGGCCCCGGCTCGTCCATCGCCGAAGGGTCTTGTCTGAACAAGCATCTTTTCCAAACTACCGCACCCTCTCTCGAGCCTGATTGTTTGGACTTCCGTCGACTTTTTTCCGTCAAGTGTTGAAACATTAAAATGATGAAGTCGGCCTCTGTTTTGGCCTCTCAGGCCTAGGACCCCGGACTTTCGCGTTCAGGATTCCACCGACCTCCCGTCATTCTAGACGGCGAAAGGTCCCCGTCTGCCCCAGCCCCGGAGCCTGCCTTGCGATTTTCCGTTGGGCACTTGACATAAATCGCCTGCCCGTCATGAACCTGGGTCCCAATCCGCGGACTTTCATGGAGTCTTCGTCATTCTGAAACGGCGAACCTGCCCCATCCGCCCGAGCCTCGGGGCCCACTCCACCTTTTGTCATCTGGTGTTGCGCTCAAACTCCCCCTCTGGAACCTCACCAGGTCCCTGTCCGCGAACTTTCATTCGCGAACTTCCGTGGAGTCTTCGTCGTTCTGAACGACGAACGCACAACATCCTCCCACCTCCCGGGTCCTAGCCTCCCCTTTTGTCGCGATGGTTCCTAACATCAGACATCAACATCCTCGACCACAACTGGCTCCGCCGTCCGGGACTCTGTCCCATCTCTGCCGTTCTGAAAGAGAAAATCGTGCCTGCCCTTCCGAGATCCGAGCTTCGCCTCCCTGCTCGCCGTGGAAACTCAAATTGAAAATCTGACGTCCAACCCAACTGTCGGGTCCGGTCGGTCAGGCCACCCCCTCCAAACTCCATTCTGATGATCGCTGTCTCGAATGGCGAAGGCATGAAAGCTTCCCGGCTCCTCAAGCCCGAGCACTTTAAAATTGCAAAATTGCCCGCTGCCCTTGGACCCTCTGGGTCCTGGACCCCAGAGTTTCGACCTCAAAATTATGTTTCTGCTCGGCCATTCCAATCAGCCAACCCCGGGCGGCTTTCCGGCCTTGTACCTCTGGATGCTCCTAAATCGATCCAAATGACCTCAAATTCGAAATTTGATCTCGACCCATATGCTCAAATTTGACCCTCTTCACTACGAGCCTTTCGAACCATCAAAATTCGGTCGGGAGTAATCTCCTAGATTGTGTTACCCTGTTTTCCCTTTCAAAACAACATTCTTGTTAGGGAAGTCCGGCCCTCCAAGCCTGGATTGTCTGAAAGCCCTCAATTAAAAGACTAATAACATCTGGAAGAAAAGGTATGATTTTATGAATGATAAAATGTCTAAAGTTAATTTCATCTACGGGATTTCGACTAACGTCAAAACTTTCATGATCAGTTGCCTAGACTATGTCTTTGCTCGCAGCATATATGGAATCAGCTGGAGGACCCTCGGGGGCAGTTGCGAAAAAAGACAAAGGAAAAAAATCAGGAAAAACTCCCCGTGGAAAAGAGGACAAGGACCAGATGAAGTTCTAGTTCCAGGGTGAACCTCTACGATCAAAAATCACCACGGATTGGAAAGAAATAACAGACACCAATATCAACCAAGTTGATATTAATGAGTTTACAAAAAGGGTTAGAATCAACCCGACAACCAAGAATGCAAGGCTGATCAGGCAAAGTGGGATCGCAAAAGCTATGGGCTTCCCCCCATCTCTCATTGCCCCTGAGCTAGTCATAGCTTGTTAGCAGGCATATCAAACCGAGACAAGGAACATTGTCGATAGGGATGGTAATATCCTAGCAGATATGTTAGCTGAAGGCATAACAAGGACCTTCCATATTCCTACCTTTGTCGAGATGGAGATGCTTACCATAGAAGAATACAAAGCAGCATGGGATGATAACCTGACTGGCTACAAGAAGTTGATAAATCAGCACTGGCTCAAGGAGAAATGGGGCAGCACTGCGAAGGTTCCTCACAAACTCTTCTGCAGTGATTTTCATGAAGATTACCATGACTTAGTCACTATGCTAAGTAGGGTGATGGGTCTCCCTATTGCTGCCTTCTTTCAGGAGTGGATGGTGTACTTCATTGAATAGATCATCCACGAAAATGAGGACGTCACCACAAAATCTGCGTTCTACTAGGGAGGCATAATAAGCGACTGCTTTCATGAGCAATTCATCAATGTCAAGAAAAGTTCAAAGTTCTACATGACCTCATATCTCGTCTACTCCTTGGAAGACCAAAGACAGTACAACGGGTTGTTTGTGGCACCTGATGAAGAGCAGGGTCAAAAATTGAAGGTCTATGACAGGTACCCCCAGCTCTAGTACCGAAATTTCAAAGAGTATTGCAGGGTAAATGACGCCTTCATTGGTCACGTCATCCTACTGCTTCGAGGGGATTTTGAGAGAAGATTATCTCACAATGCATGGGCATTTTTGAAGCAGTATTCCTTCTTGTTCCTTCAATATCCAAAGTTCACATACATTCGCACCTAGGGCTTCACAGAAAGGCCGAATAAGCTTCCCCGATACCCCAATGACCGGATCATCCTTTTGGAACTTTCCCGATAGCTCCAGCACATACAATCAGTCTTCAGCGGCAAGCACTTGGTAGGAATCTCCTATCCCTTGAGCCTTGGTCAGGGCATGTACATATTGCAAACTTCCAAGTGCAATGGGAATTCAGAAAAGGAGCTAGTGGAGTACCACTTCCAATTACACACTCCTCACCCATGGATGGACCCGTACGGGCATGTAAGGATAGCATTGGGGCCAGAGTACACCCATTTGCACAATATCGAGGATTTCTGGGCCAACTGTCAGGACGACAAGGAAGTGCGTGCAAGGCATTACATGCGGATAACTATGTGCTTCATAAGAAGGGTGCAACCATTTCCCTTACCCGATCAGGTTGAGGAGGACGAAGGCACTGTAATGGACCCCAAATACCCCGCAGTCGCCAACTTGCCAATATTAACGATAGACTAAGATGAACAGGAGGTCGATGACCTCGATATTATGACCAAACCAATCTTGGCCCGTACCAAGGAATGGGTTGATAGACAGGTAGCCCAACTAAAACAACAGGGGGTGATCTTGACGTATGAAGGGCTCAAAAGCGAGCCAAGTGCCACAGAGGAGGCTGCTGCCACAACTTCGACGGGCGAGACATCCAAGTCTCCTCTGATCACCAGATCTAGGAAGAGGAAGGAAACAGAGACGGAGCAGTCTCTGAATCCCAAGGTTTACATAAGGAAGGACACAGGAGGCTCACCTTCCAAAAGACTCAAGCCAACAGGGGGCACCACGGAGCAGCCCATAATCCAGGACGAAGAAGCAAAAGATGCAGACCAATTAAAACCGCTTTTGGCTCTCCCTGTGTCGACTGCCCCATCATCTACCTCCCTGGCCATGGTCGCCACATCCCCGCCGGTGGTGGACATCTCTGTCCATCTTGTCCCTTCATCTCTGACCGAGCCTATAATAGTAATTAATTCTTCCTCTGCCTTAACCACTCCTCCTTCCTCCGCTGCAATGTGACCTACCACATCACTCCCATTAGCTACTATGTGCGCGCAAATACCCATTTCCGCCCTGCTTGAGGCCTTCTCGAAGCATATGCAGAGTCTCCCCTCTGAGCTCTCCCAAATCCTTATAGACCCTACTCTTCAAGCAGCCCTACCGTAGGTCCTCGCTACTGCTAAACCTTCACAGCCCCCAGTAGGACCACTGGTGATGGAGGCCACCATGTTGATTTTTGAAGAATGGGAGAGACGGGAGCAAGAAGCCTCGAAGTCATTTGAGGAGGAAGCTGATGAATATCAAGAGCACCCAGAGTATGAACATCGCACAATCGACAAGGTGGCCTATGAGGAAGAAGGAACGGGATCTTCCGAGAGTGGGGATGAGGAGGAAGATGTCAGTGGTAGGGTCATCGTGCAAGCCTTCGATGATGATATTGAGGAAGAGATGGCCCGGCAGCCAAAGGGTACTGAAGAAGAGGCAGAAGGGTCACCTCTTGGAGAAGAAGGACAACAACAAGAGGACAATTCAGGAGAAGATAAACCTAAGGGTGAGGATCAAGCTATCAAGAGCCTCGAAATTGAGCAGCCCAAGGAGCACGTGCATGAGGTTGAGCAAACTGAGGAAAAGAAGGGGGAGGAAATAGAGAAAGAAGAAAGTCCCCGACAACAATTTCCTACCAAGCCTCCCATCAAGCGCCTTGTGTTCATCTAGGACTCCGACGAAGAGGAAGGAGTTGCTGCTAAAATGGAAGAAAGGGCCCCTGGGGATAAGGAAATAGAGGTCTTGTCCAAGAAGGGCGAGGGTGATCATGAATCACTTAAAGAAAAGTGTGTTGTGCCTGAGTGGCTGGAGAGACAGCTTGAAAAGAAAACCCCAGTGCCAAAGAACCCAAGAGCGAGGCTGGAAGCTATCTTAGCCCAAGCACAAATCACAACTAGAAAAGAGAAGAAGCCTAAGATCAGATCCAAGGTAATAATGGATGCTTCTAGGTCTCAAGCTGTGCAGATAGCAATGCCTGTGGTAGGCTAGGCTGGTGTAAGCTATAACATCTCCACCCTTGATTTAGGAACTGCTACCAAGGAGCAGAAAGTGGGGCATCTTGAGGAATTAGTAGCTACGGTGGTGCACGTGATAAAACAAGATAATATTTCGAAGGATGAGCTCAAAGCAAAGGTGGCCGCCTTGACGGATTACATCCAACAGTGGTCCTCAATTGATGACCTGCCCACCATATCCACGGCTCCACCCCAATTGCTGCCTAAAGAACAAATTGACAAGTTGGAGAGAAGAAAGAACTTGGACATGACTACAGAGAGCTGGTTTCGACAGGTCTTGTATGTCGGGAACATGGGAATTAGCCGAGCTGTTCGAACAGCCAACAAGTTCTTAGATCTCCAACAATCTTTGGAAGGCACAAGGAAGCTCTGCACTGACTTCCCTGCAACATACGACTCCACCTTTCCAAAGATCGAAGCCATCCTCTAGTTACCAAAGGTTGCATGGGAAAAGTAACTTGCATTCAAAAGGGACAATCACTGGCTGATGGATGTGTGGAGGCAGGATTTTGACAATAGGAAAGAAAGGCTAGAGCAGATTATGAGTAAGGTGGATCTAGACATTGAATGGGTTAAGGAAATTAGAGCATAATGCGCTCGTTATCTCAAGCTGATGATGGAATATGACATGCCCACAATACAGATGGATTCGGAAAAGGTAAAACCTTACTTTAAGAAGAAGATGGAGGATGGGATGTCCGGCGAAATAACAGTGGATTTCATGATTTTTGCTGCCTGTGCCTTCGATCAATCAGAGTTGTTCAAAGATCAGGGCATGAAATATGATGAGGACTGGAAGAAGCTAGAAGATAATGCCAAAGAATGGAGCTACCAAATGTTGCGATACGAAATCATTGAGGTAGACAAGCTCCAGCCAGTCATTCTCAAATTCATGGAATATACAGCTTCAAAGAAGCAAGAGGACAACCCTGTTATCAATGAAGAGCCCCCAAAGGAGTAGCTATAGTAAAAGAGTAATCGGCTAAGACAAAATGCTATAGTGTCGTCACTAGAAGACAAAATGGGGAATGAAACAAAATGTAATTTTTAATTGTAATATATTGGGGGTTGGTGGAACCCTATTTTGTAATGAATCTTGGCCATACAATGAGAATTAATCTTGGCCATTGATTTGACTTTTTGGGCACTATAAATAGGAGTCTCCTCTCATTTGCAAAAGGGAGTTGAGTTGTTGTAAAGACATGCTGTAGAAATTTATAATGAAAATACATTGACTTGGTGCATTTTCTGAGTTTTTCACATGTTACTTGATTCAATGTCCATTGTTAGATGCTTTACTTAGATTTGTTTTGTTGTTCTAGTTAGTTTTATTCTTGCTTTGATAGATTTTAGAAATATTCTATAGTTGTGAAAATTTCTGCTTTGTAGATGCCTTCTTAGTCCATACTTTTTGTTGTTTGCTGCTAGTAGATGGTTGTGTAAAGTTAGTCTGGATTCAAAGTTGCTCCACACTTTCATCTTTGTTCATGCATGCATATGGTGAATGAAAGGTGAAATATTTGCAGACCTTAGAAGATAGCACAAATTCCATGAGACTGTGAGATTTCTGGTTAAGTGGAATATTATTTCCAGGAAGCTGTCCATTGCAGGAACTCCATGATTACTGTTCACAGTTAGCTGCAAGTTTAGGAACCTTCCTTCTTCCCCGCTCTTTTTCCCTTTTTTTTTAGAAACAGCCTGTACTAAGGTTCATTGCACATTGTAAAGCCAAATTTGAAGAAACATCAAAGTTTTGGACCATTGTACGAACCTACAACAAAGTGAAACTCGACCTCCATCTTAGAAACTTCGGATTTGAAGATCTACTTCGTATCTAGCTACATAAGTCTGCCCTGTGATTACCAGCAAAATCACATCAAAATCAACTAAGGAGTTCCATGCAAGTCATGACCTGACACCCGAGAGACCTTGGGGAGATTTTCAGCAATTTGTCGTTGGAGATTTCCTTTTAAGAGAGGTAGTGCATTCGTGTACTACCTGTGTTGAGAAAGTGTGCAAAAACACCCATCAACAGAACTTTCGCTAGAAGGAGGGCCTTGTGAATCTGGATCGAATCAGATTGTTCTCTCCAGAAATATTTCAAAGAGTTCTACGGTCGACACCAAATAAAGGAGAACTCCAAGAGTTGCAGCCTCCTACAAGGAAAAAATGAACCAAGGTAAGTAGCAATAATTCTTCCTCTTCCTCCATTCCACCCACTTCCCTTCCACCTTCGCCCTCATTCGGTTTGCATTCGTCTTCCACCCGACCATCCAAAACTGCATTTTCACTCCCCATCTCCGGCAGTCAGGGAATTGCTTCTCCCGGCCCTTCCAACCCAAGGTACAGTCCAAAAAGCCGCAACTCAGGTGCAGTCCCAGACTGTTGTTTTATTGCAGGTGCAATCCCAGATTGTTGTCCCTCAACAGTGGGTATCACCCCCACCTCCCGCCATGGCTTGGTTGGCACATAATCCTTCTCTGATACACTTCGTCGCTTATCATGTTATGCCCAAGAATCTGAAAGGATTTTATTCGAAGTTCAATCCTCATGACCCACAAAGAACAGTTGAAGAACATATCAAAATATTTGAGACAATAATTACCGAAATGCAAGTTGATCATGAGGATGTTGCATGCCGCCTTTTTCCACATTCGTTGGACGAAGAAGCCTTCTATTGGTACATCAATCTGCCAAGGGGATCCGTCACCTCATGGAACCTAATGAAGAGTGCTTTCCTGCAAAAATATAAGATCTCGATCAGCCCCTCGGAGTTATATAGGTAGTTTATGTCCGTCGGAAGGGAGGTCAATGAACCCATTAGATCCTTTAATGACCGTTTTCATCGTGCCTTCACAAGGCTCCAGGAACCATACCTCCATAATGATGTCACGTCCCTCCTAGTCTATTATGCAGCATTAGACAACCTCACATCGGCCCTGGTAAAAAGGATGCGTCTGCCACCCGCTTCATTAGTGATGGCCTATACAAAGGCTATTATTGCTAGTGCAGATTTGGGGCAGAATATCTCTGGCTCACTGCCCTCTTTGGGACCAGTAGCTCACCTGATGTAGATTCAAGGGTTTAATCAAAAAATTTCTCATCAGACCCCTCTTATGAACCAAATAGCTCAGTTTCCCATCGTTCCACACCTGGGATAGCCACTGAATTATGCACCTCCCATGCCTTCCTATTTGCAACCTCAACCACAACACAACTATTCTCAGGCTACCCCACAAGAGCAAGTATATTCACAGCAGCCCCAGGCGCCATTATACCTACTGAGGCCATAATTTCCTCTAGCACATCAGAATCAACTGGTGACACAGCCTGTATTTCTCCAAAATCTGGTATCGCAGCCGATTAGCACTACCAAGAAGGACAAACTCAAGGAGTTGACTGAGATGATAAAGAAAATGTTCACTGAGATGATGCACTTAAGAAATCAGAATAATTAGTTACAGGCATCCCAGCGTAACCTCCAGGCCAATCTCAATAGAGAGAGTCGAGACAATAGGGATGGTAGGGACAACCGAGAAGCAAGCACCTCCTCAGGACAGAATTATGACAGGGGACAAAATCTAAATCTAAATTCTAAAAGGAGACCTTCTTAGAGGCAGAATCGCACGTGGAATACGAAGTCCAATAATGGAGGTGTCCCTACCCCTCTTGATCAGCCGAACAACAATGAGAGAACAGCCAGTGGGGTGTACCTCACTGAGGCAGCCTTGTCCAGATGGTGCCAAATTCACAAAACTAGCAGACATTCTGAATTGGATTGCCCTGAATTCTAGACTGCTGCAGAAATTTTCTAAATTAAGGTCCAAAATGCTGCTGATAGTATCGGTTACAGAGATATTGTTTCATTCGATCCTTATGATTCCTCCTGTCTCGTGGTTAACTAAGCACCGTTCCCACGAGGCGACCATAATCAACCCAATGTTGAGCCTACCCCCGTTAGAAGCGAAGAAGTGCTGGAGTAAGTAATGAACAAACTTTGGCTCAGCTTTTCGATTCAGTAGATAATGGCCCAGCAGATGAGGAAGAACCGTATGTAGATGAAATTCATATGTTTCATCAAAGATCCACTCCCTACTTCCTTAAAAATAGGAAGGCTAGTGGACCCTTTACAACCTCCACTCCTCCAAATAATTTTACTACCCCACCTGACCCCAATGCTAGCAATAATCCTAGGCTTCCCCATATACCCACCCAATATCTCGACAAGGATGAGCCTCTAAATCAGGCACAAAATTAGGCTCAAGGCCAACCTCAAAATAAATCTAGTCAAAGAAAGGTCCAACCTCCTAGCTCTACAATAGGTCAAGTCTTTGGTTCGTAAATTGAGCAAATGGGTGAATACGTGGCAGAAGAGTTCAAAAAGGTAAAAATTAGTTTGTCTGCCTTTGAACTACTTAGAGTCCCTTTCGTAAGGAACACCTTCTTTAGGGTCCTCAATGGGACCCCATCCTCTAGCACAACGCAGGAAACATCAGCTAAGAGAGTCACCTTTGAAGAGCCTAAGTAAGAACCTGTGATACAGGATAATATCAGGAAAAAGAAGAACGTTCCCTTAAATCAATCTACATTTAAGCAACCAGAAAAGGGACCAGAGCAGAGTAATAGGTAGATTTCCAAGGACCAACCATTTAGGCAGACCAGGGATAAAGTTGGTGATAAGAACAAGGGTCAATTCGCTCACATAGATACACCTAAGGGCCTCTTCCAGGGAAAACTTGAAACCCCTGGACCTTCCTCATTACCATCTGGATATTCGAGAAGAATTTGCATAACTACCTGCTCGATTCAGGAGCGTCTGCCAATGTCATGCCCCTGGCAGTATGTAAGGCTCTTGGAATTACTCCCACACCTTCAAGAAGGAAAGTGACCCAGCTAGACAAAAGAAAGATCAACATTGTGGGAGAAATGAATCAGATCCTGATGCAAATTGTTGTAGACCCAAGGATACAACAAGTCATTGATATTCAAGTGGCTGACATTCTCGATGCATATGGTATCATCCTGGGGAGAGAATTCACCAAAACATTGAATGTATATGCTGCCATGAACCATTCTCACATGTGGCTGCCATGGAAAGGGCTACCAAATCAAATCTGTGTAGATCGCGAGCCCCGTATGAAATATATGATCACAAAGTACAACAACCTAAATGAGGTGTTTTTTATTGAGACAGAATTGGGAAATTATTGTCCCTTGGCCTGCCAAGATGAATTCAAACCTCAGGAAGAGTATGTCAGGGAAGTCCTCTTAGTGCAGTGCAGCCCTCCAACTGGCTTTACTCATGTACCTCCGAGTACAAAAATGATGGTAGAATCAGACGATAAATCTGGTGAATGTGACAACTGGGAACTACTCAATGGTTTCCAAGAATTCATTGCAAAGTGTGCAAGGGATCAACTCAGCCTGGGTGCTCGAATGAACTTCTAGGATCTCTTGCTACCAAATTGGTGCAAGATTCACAATGTTGCCCATTTCGAGTTTGACTGTTGCTTATGTCAAATAGTAGTAGAACATGTTAAAAAATCAGCTGCCCCTCAGATGGAAATGCCAAAGGAGGTGCCGACAGAACCACCCATTTTTTAGCACACTGAGTTAGAAGATGCCCCTAGGATCACGAAGGCAACCACCCAGCCAAAAGAAAGTAAGAGCTTAGTTGGGCCCGAAGTCAAAAAACTTTTCAAATTTTGGACGCTTCGATTTGATGGATCCAAGTCAAGACAAGGAGCTAGTGTCGGGTTCAAACTCATTAGCCTAACAGGTAAGACCTTTCTTGCCGCCCATAGATTGCAGTTTTATTGCACTAATAATGTAGTGGAATACAAGGTGTTAGTCCATGGCATTCTCATAGCCTTGAAGAAAAATGTCAAAATGCTGCAAGATTTTGGGGATTCAAAACTCGTAGTTAAAAAAGTTAAGAAATTGTATTCCTGCCATGATAGAAGACTTGAAAACTATCTAGGCATAGGGTTTGGGATCACTTAGAAGGTTTAGATGCATTCAATTTACAATTGATCCTTCATGCTCAGAATCGTACAGCTGATGCCTTAGCTCAAGCAACCAGCACTTTGTAACCCCTCTCTTTTTCCGGACTTAAGAAATTCACAGTTGAGTTGACATCTACGCCATTTGTCCCAGATAATGTCACTCACTTTCAAGTCTTCAACAACAACAAACATATCCTTGAATTCATCATGAATTTTGATGTCTTTGCCACCCAAATAATTGATGAAGTTGATCCAGAAGAGGCTGAGTTGGATATAGAGGGGGTTATTAACCTAAAAACCAATACGATTCCTAGGGGTATGGTTCAGCTGGAATGAATATTTTATTTGGATCAGATCAAAGATCAGAATTGGCAAACGAAGAAAGAAACCATAAGCAACCAGTGTGATGCTCACAACCTCAGGACAACCGAGGAGATCAAGAATGTTTTTATTGGCAAAGTATGCATGCCCGAGGAAAAGAGGGGAATCATTGAGGCTTTACGGAAGTATCCTGACGTGGTGGCATGGAGTTATGAGGATTTAAAGACTTATGATACCTCCATCATCATGCACACCATCCCTCTCAAGACATAAGTGAGGCCATTCCGTCAGTGGCAGCGTCCTATCAATGCCTTATTGGAGCCCATCATTTACAAAGAGGTGCAGAAGTTGCTTTCGGCAAGAATTATTTTCCCGGTCAGGCATTCTACATGGGTGGCCAACTTGGTCTCGGTCAGAAAAAAGAATGGGGAGATTAGATTGTGTGTAGACTTCTGCAATTTGAACCAAGCTTCGGAGAAGGAAAACTATCCAGTGCCTTCATTGGATGAGGTGTTGTAGATCGTCAACGACTCCCAAATGATGTCTTTCCTTGATGGGTACTCCTAGTACAACCAGGTGATGGTATAGTATGAAGACTGTCATAAAACAACATTCACCACTAAGTGGGGGACATTCACTTACAGAAGAATACCTTTTGGGCTCATCAACGCTGGTGCCACCTTCCAACACGCCATGGATATCGCCTTCAAAGATCTGATTGGAAAGTGCATAATCATCTACATGGATGATTTAATTGTGTTTTCTAAAAGGTGGAGTGATCACGTTTCTGACCTATGCAAGGTGTTTCAGAGGTGCAGGGAGTTTGGAGTTTCCCTTAATCCCAAGAAGTGTATTTTCGGTGTGACTGAAGGTAGATTGCTCGGACACATCATTTCAGAGCAGAGAATATCCATAGACCCTGAACGTATCCAGTCCTTGCTAAAAATCCAACCCCCATGTAGCAAGAAAGAATTAAAATCCTTCTTCAGGAATATCAACTTTGTCAGGAAATTCATCACGGGTTTTGCGGAGATTGTTAAACCCCTCAATGCTATATTAAAACAAGATGCCAAAGTTGAATGGACTCCTGAAGCCAAACACGCTTTTGAAGAAATTAAACGGGCCATTGTTGAAGCCACTATACTAGTCAGCCCAGATTATCTGAAGCCGTTCTATATCTACTCATTCGCTTCAGAACATTCTTGTGCTAGCATTTTGACTTAGAAAGATGATGGAGGAAATGAGCACCCGATCGCCTTCATAAGTGCTCCCCTGAAGGATGTTGAATTGTGATACTGCAATGTAGAAAAGAAGGCATATGCTCTCGTCAGAGGGGTGAAGAAATTTTGGCATTATATCCTACGCAATAAAGTGTTTTCCATTGTCCCCGACCCGGCAGTGAAAATGTTGCTCATGCAAAATGAATTGGGTGAACGAAGAGCTAAATGGGTCACTATGCTCCAAGAGTATGATATGGAAATCCAACCGATGAAGCTGGTGAGAGGATAGGCACTTACCCACACAATTGCTGAAGCAGCAACAGAGGCTGAACCCAAACTCACTATGCAGCAGTACCAACTTGAGGATGTTTCCCTGAGAGAATGGTACAAAAATGTCATCTATTATTTGCTGAACCACAAGTATTTGCCGCACCTGCAGGGAGTCCAAAAGCGTGCTCTTAGATTGAAAAACAACGGTTACATGCTACAAGGGTCCATTCTCTATAAGAAGAATCATGAAGGCATCTACTTAAGGTGTCTGGGCAAGGAAGAAGCAGACCGAGTCTTAAAATAGTTTCATGACAGGCACTGGCCATGGATCTGGTCCTTCCACTGCACATCAAATATTGAGGGTGGGATATTATTGGCCAACTGTCTTCAAAGATGTTTTTGTCATGTTCGCTCGTGTCACACATGTCAGACAACCGCCACCAAGGAGAAGAATGTTGTTGTTCCACTGCAGCCTGTGCTGGAGGTAAGGCCGTTTGTGCAATGGGGCCTCAATTTCATCAGTCCGGTAAGCCCTCCATCATCCGTGGGACACAGGTACATTCTTACCGCTACTGATTACTATACTAGATGGACAGAAGCAATTGTATCTAAATAATGCACAACTGAGGTAGTTACTAATTTTTTGGAAAGTTTCATTTTAAATCGCTTTGGTTGTCCTTATGCTTTGATGTGTGACAATGGACCTGCATTTGCTTTATTAAAGTTTGCTAGTTGGGCATTTGACTACGGAATTGCCCTTAAATTTTTGTCTAATTACTACCCCCAAGGCAATGGCCTTACTGAGTCCATGAATAAGAACCTGATTACTATGATCAAGAAACTGCTAGATAGGAGTCCTAAGGACTCGCATACCTAGCTCCATTTCACCCTTTGGGAAAACCGCACTCGCCATAAGGCTGCCCTTAGCGATTCCCCATTCCATCTCGTTTATGGCCTAGAGCCCATATTTCCTATCCATCTGAAGATCCCCACTCTCCAGTTTATCAATTACTTTTATGAGGGAGGAGATCGTAGAGAAGCTCGGTTAGTTGAGCTCTTGTATTTAGAGGAAGTCTGAGACCGTGCAATAGAAATTTTTTCCAAACATCAGGGCGTGGTTAAGAGATGGTTCGACCGTTGAGCCAAAATCAAGGCCTTTAGAATTGCAGATTTGGTCCTGTATTGGGACAAGGCCCATGAAAAGAAAGGGGGACATAACAAATTTGACAAGCTTTGGCTTGGCCCCTTTCAAATAGCTAAAATTTTGGGAGATAATGCTTTCCGCCTAAAGGCCTTAACAAGTGAAGATGTCCCGTTGCAAGTCAACGGGCAGCATCTGAAGCATTACTTCCAAGTCTGAGCTCTCTCGAGCTCTTCCTTGTAAATATTTGTATATAGGTTAGAGTAGGTTTCCCTTTTGGTTTGCATGCGTCTTTATGTTTTGTGTTGCTCTTTTCACTTTTTTCCACCAGCTGTTTTGTTTCGAAAGGATGTTCTCTGTTCCCTTGTAGTGGTCGTGCTCACCTAATAGACGGTTCACTTTGCTATTTGTCCTTGGTGTTCTTCGACTAAGCATTCATTCCTGACTATTGGTCTCTAAAGGCTGCATTCATCTTAGTTTTAGGTGCATGCTTTTTTAGTCTCCCTAAGTGGCACTTATGGGGGGGTTAGTGTAATTAATATTTAATTACACTTGCATAACTTTACTTAGGTATATTTTAATTCCTAGGTTAATTATTCCCATCCTTATCTTGTTGAGCTATCTTGTTGCTCAAGATAAGATTAGGGTTATAAATACATTGCTTGTATAAAGCAATTCATCTCTTGTATTTTTTCTCAATTCCTGAATATTATTCATTTGCACATCTTCATGCAAATTGCTCTACTTTTTCAATTTTTCTCTTGTGGGAAGGAATTTTCTGGTTTGCATTTTTGATCTTGGTTTCTAACAAGTTACAACCAATGAACAAATGATAATTGTCCTCCACATCCATCATGCATAGGTAGCATATGTTGGGCATGGAAAATCCCCTTTTCCACAGATTATTAATAGTTAAAATCTTGTCTTCCACTATAAGCCACAGAAAAATATTGATTTTGGGGATGAGCCTCGAAGACCACACTAAACCCCATGGTGGCCTAGGACCCATAAGGTCGTTACACAACTTAGACACAGAGGCCACCAAAAACATCCCATTCGGGAGTTGTCTCCAAATTACCATATCCCTTTAAGGAGAAATAGTTATGTGAATTCTAGAAAACTCCTTATACTGATCCACCAATGTCAGAAACACCTCATGGGTCTTCCTCCATTCCCCATCCACAATATAGTTGGCCACATGACTCCCAAAATCACGAATGCATAGATCCCTCCAGGGGGCGCCCACTAAGAATCTCACAGTGGACAATGCCAAAACCACCAATCATCCCAAAAGAGGATATCACGACCATCCCCAACTGACCATTGCAAACCAACAAAAATAACACCTCTAGATCTGATCAGTGAATTCCAGAAATAGGAGCTCGAAGGAGAGAAATCCTCATTTAAAAACTCCCAAAATTTATCCACTTGAGCAAGATATTTAGAAGCCAGAATCTCCACCCAGTCCTTTTCACCACGAAGGAAATGCCAAAGCTATTTGGCCACAAGAGCCAAATTGAAAGGTTTAATTTTGCACAGACCCAGACCCCCATGGAATTTAGACCAGCACACTTCCTCCCATGACACCAGGCTCAATCTCTTCTTGTCCTCCACTCCCGACCAAAGAAACCTTCTCTGGATACATTCAATCTTCTCCTAGAATTTACGAGGCATCTAAAAGAGGCTGATAGCATACACCGAGAGATTTTGTAAAGTAGACTTGATGAGCACCAATTTTCTAGCCTGACTGAGTACAGCACCTTTCCATCTAGCCAATTTCACATTACATTTATCAATCAAGCCATTCCAAAAGGAGTCATGAGATGAATTAGCTCCAAGAGGCAGACCAAGGTAAGTTGACGAAAGAGAGCCCACAAAACACTGAAGGATACCAGCAATTCTTTGCTTTCTTCTATCTAGAGTATTGAGGAAGAAGATTGTGCTCTTGGGGATGCTCACTAGTTTCCCAGATGCCGCCTCATACTTCTGGAGAGTCAACTTAATTTTCCTAGCTTCCACAATAGAAGCCTCACCCATAATCAAAGTGTCATCAACAAATTGTTGATGCGCACAAGGGGGAAAAGAAGAGGAGGGTCTCAAACCCTTCAGGGCACCTGAAGAAAGCTTCAACTACAACAACCTACCCAGAGTTTCAGCCAGAACAATAAAGAGGAAGAGTGAAATTGGGTCACCCTTCCACACCCACTGGAGCTTTTAAAGAAATCTGAGGGAGAACCATTCACGAGAATAGAAAAGGAAAACATAGAAATGAGGCTCCTAGAAAAGGAAAAGATCGCCTGTGACTAACCACCTCAGCTGATAGGGAAATAAGAAAGTGATCAAACCCCAACCTTGTCAAGGCTGAAAGAGAGCAAGAAAAATGAGCCAACCACTCATGAGATAAAGGGGCTCGATCCAACTTGACCTGGATTAAAGCATCCCCCATCCAATGATTTGACCAAGTATACGAGGCACCATGCAGATCCACATCAAACAGAGCATTGTCATTTAAAAAATTCATTAAGTCAAATATGCTCTCATCATCAATCTGAGAACCACCCAATTTATCATCAGAACTCAACGGAGTGTTGAAATCTCCCATAACCAACTAGTTCTCAGAGGGAAAATTAACCTTGAAAGAACACAAATTCCCCCAAAAACACTTTCGAGCACTTCTAACATTAGGAGCATAAATATTTGAAGTGACCCATGAAAATTCGCTTATAGTATGGTAAAAGGAAGTAGCAATGTTGTTAGGGACCCCATAGATAGCCTTACCAACCATAATTTTCATATTCCAGAAAGTAGCTACGCCCCCAGAAGCACCATCTGCATCAAAACCATGAAGGCCACGCTCCTTAAAGTGTCTTTTCTTAAGACATTCCAACCTTTCAACATGTATTTTCATTTCCTAAATCAAGATCACATCCGGTTTGTTATCCCTCACTAGGTTAGCAAGGAGATCCTATTTGTGAGGGTTATTCAACCCTCAGATATTCTATAAAAGAATCTTCATAGAGGAGTTTGAGATGCTCCCTTTGGACACATCTCAAAAAGAGTTTTTTGGGAGCCATCAACAATATCAGCTTTACTTTCCTTCTCCCTACTCTGAAGCAAAGTGGGTCGCCCTCTGCCCCTTGGTTCTGACCCACAATCAGCCTTTGATCGATTCCTAGTCGCCACCCCTTGAGGTGATGAATTCTTCTTCCTATTTCTGGTCTTGATCGAAGAAAAAGGAGGATCCTTAACTTTTTGTGAGCATGCCATCCCACAATCATTGATAGAAGAGGTGAGCACCAGATTTGAAAAATCCCCCGATGGATCTTGCAAAACTGCTTCCATACCAGCCTTCTCCCTATTTCTAGGAGAAGTCACCAACATAGATTGGCAGCCACTGGTCATCATCCCGCAGAAAGGAATGAATTCACTACACACACTTCTGAGATGTCCTGTAGACTGACCCAATCGAGGATCCCATTTTCCCAGTTCACCTTTGGAAGTCCACTATTGGTCTGCGAAACCAGAGATTTTGGGTCTTGGATAAATACTTATCCTTAGAACGCTCGGGAGTGTTTCCCAGCAGAGTCTCCATTTGTTGTGCCCTTAGCACACATGCCATGTTCGGAATGGGGACCCCCTTTTTATTTCATCTTGTTAGGTCATTTTTGTCTCTGCCTCATTTTGCGTGCCCCATTTTAGTGTCCCGAGTGGTCAGCGTACCTCCAAAGTCTCATCTTGAGTTGACCGTGTTTCTCCCTTTTAATTTTGTCAAGTTTGGGTGCCTTGCGGGGTTTCCTTGGCAGTTTGCCTCTGTTGGCGGCCTTGGGGCCTACCAGGTCCGCCCCACCGGGTTTCCTTTGCTGGGTTTCCCCTTCATGCCCGTCGTTCTAAACGGCGGAAGGCTTTCGCCTTCCCGGGCCCTGGGTCCCAGATCCCTGTTTTCCGTTCGGTGAAAATTACAGGAAATTTTTGGCTACTTTCGCCCCCTTCAGACCCGACCCTCCGGACTTCCACTCCCAGAATTCTGTGAGGACTTCGCCATTCCCAATGATGAACCTCTGACGAAACTCCGCCCTCCTGGGCCCTGAGTTCCTCTTTATTGCCAGTGGTTTCTGAGATAAATTTCCTAAACGACGAACTTGCCTCAGATTTTTGACCTCCGGGCCTCGAGATCCCCTTGGCCGTCGGTGCGCAAAACGTATTTCAAACGGCCATCATCACACGTCTTTCCGGACCCCGAACCTCGGACCTCCCACCATCCTCCAGGAATTTGAATTCACCAACCTAATTGGCCTCCATATGGGCATTAAATGGAGCCATTAATGGCGGTGGGAGTATAAATATCTTGAGCAACCTGTCATGCTCACTTGTCAGGTTTGTAAAGAGGGATCATAGAGCTTGCTAGAGAGGATCACCGCCTCTGTTGATTGTCGCCCTCACACTTGTTGCCTTCACTTTCTGACCGTTAGTCGATTTCACGCCTCGCTGCATTGGGTTTTCGAGGTAGGTGTGTCGTTTACCCTCCCGAGAGTTTTTCATGATTTTAAGGCTTAAAGTGATGAATAACATGGATTAAAAGTACATATAAATGGTAAAACATAAAATAATTCACAAAACCCACATCTTCAAAACTCGAAAGAACGTCTAAAGTACCCTCACGATCGATCTGGAACTTGGCCCGCGCGCGACTGTTCTTCGTCAGGGCATTCACGTCATCTGGGCCCAGGCTCGTCCATCGCCAGTGGGTCTTGTCTGAACAAACATCTTTTCCAAACCGCCGTACCCTCTCCGGGGACCGTTGTTGGGACTTCTGTCAACCTTTTGCCGTCAAATGTTGAAACTTTTAAACGATGAAGTCGGCCTCCATTTTGGCCTCTCAGGCCCGAGACCCCGAACTTCCGCATTCGAGATTCCACCGAGCTCCCGCCATTCTAGACGGGGGAAGGTCCCTGTTTGCCCCAGCCCCGGAGCTCGCCTTGCGGTTTGCCGCTGGGCACTTGCCGCAAATCGCCCGCCTGTCATGAATCCTGGTCCCGGTCCGTAGACTTTCGTGGAGTCTTCTCCATTCTGAAACGGTGAACCTACCCCATCCACCCGAGCCTCGGGGCCCACTCCACCTTTTGCCGTCTGGTGTTGTGCTTAAACTCCCCCTTCGGCACCTCGCTGGGTCCCAGTCCGCGAACTTCCGTGGAGTCTTCTCCGTTCTGAAAGGTGAATGCGCAACATCCTCCTGCCTCTCAAGTCCTGGCCTCCCCTTTTGCCGTGATGATTCCTAACATTAGACTTTGGAGTCCTTGACCACATCGGGCTCCACCGTCCGGGACTCAGTCCCATCTCCACCGTTCCGAAAGAGAAAATTGTGCCTGCTCTTCCGAGATCCGGGCTCTACCTCCCTACTCGCTGTGGAAACTCAAAATGAAAATCTAACGTCCAACCTAAGTGCCGAGTCCGGTCGGCAGGGCCACCCCCTCCAGACTTCCTTCGGACAATCGACGTCCTGAACGGCGAAGGCATGATAGCTTCCCAGCTCTTCTAGCTTGAGCACTTTTAAATTGCAAAATTTCCTACCGCCCTTGGACCCTCCGGGTCCCAAACCCCAGAGTTTCGACCCCTAAATTCTGTTTCTATTCGACCGTTCCAATCATCCAACCCCAGATGGCTTTCCGGCCTTGTACCTCTGGATGCTCCTAAATCGATCCAAATGACCTCAAATTTGAAATCTGATCTCAACCCATGTGCTCAAATTTGGCCCTCTTCGCTATGAGCCTTTCAAACCATCAAAATTCGGTTGGGAGTAATCTTCCAGATTGCATTACCCCGTTTGACCTTTCAAAACAACATTCCTGCCAGGGAAGTCCAGCCCTCTGGGCCCGGATTGTCTGAAAGCCCTCAATTAAAAGACTAATAACATCTGGAAGAAAAGGTATGATTTTATGAATGATAAAATGTCTAAAATTAATTTCATCTACGGGATTTTGACTAACTTCAAAAATTTCATGATCAATTGCCCTGACTATTTCTTTGCTTGCAGGATATATGGAATCAGCTGAAGGACTCTCGAGGGTAGTCCCAGAAAAAGACAAAGAAAATAAATTGGGCAAAACTCCCCGTGGAAAAGAGGACAAGGACCAGATGAAGTTCTAGTTCCAGGGTGAACCTCTACAATAAAAAATAACCACGGATTGAAAAGAAATAACAGACACCAATATCGGCCAAGTTGATATTGATGAGTTTACACAAAGGGTTAGAATCAACCCGACAACCAAGAATGCAAGGCTGATTAGGCAAAGTGGGATCACAAAAGCTGCGGGCTTCCCCCCATCTCTCATTGCCCCTGAGCTAGTCATAGCTTGTCGGTAGGCATATCAAACCGAGACAAGGACCATCATCGACAAGGATGGTAATATCCTAGTAGATATGTTAGCTATAGGCATAACAAGGACCTTCCATATTCCTACCTTAATCGAGATGGAGACGCTTACCATAGAAGAATGCAAAGCAGCATGGGATGATAACCCGACTGGCTACAAGAAGTTGATAAATCAACACTAGCTCAAGGAGAAATCGTGCAGCGCTGCGAAGGTTCCTTACGAACTCTTCCGCAGTGTTTTTCATGAAGATTACCATGACTTAGTCACTATGCTAAGCAGGGTGATGGGTCTTCCTACTGCCGCCTTCTTTCATGAGTGGATGGTGTACCTCATTGAACAGATCCTCCGTAGGAATGAGGACGTCACCACAAAATCCGCATTCTACTGGGGAGGCATAATAAGCGACTACTTTCATGAGTAGTTCATCAATGTCAAGAAAAGTTCAAAGTTCTACATGACCTCGTATGTCATCTACTCCTTGGCGAACCAGAGATAGTACAACGGGTTGTTTGTGGCACCTGACAAACAGCAGGGTCAAAAATTGAAGGTCTATGACAGGTACCCCCAGCTCTAATACCAAAATTTCAAGGAGTATTGTAGGGTAAATGATGCCTTCATTGGTCACATCATCCAGTTTCTTGGAGGGGATTTTGAGAGAAGAGTATCTCACAGTGCGCGGGAGTTTTTGAAGCAGTATGCTTTCCTATTCCTTCAATATCCAAAGTTCACATACATTCGCACCCAGGGCTTCATAGAAAGGCCAAATAAGCTTCCTCGATACCCCAATGACCAGATCATCCTTTTGGAACTTTCCCGACAGCTCCAGCACATACAATCAGTCTTCAGCGGCAAGCACTTGGCAGGAATCTCCTATCCCTTGATCCTTGGTTAGGGCATGTACAAATTGCAAACTTCCTAGTGCGCTGGGAATTCAGAAAAGGAGCTAGTGGAGTACCACTTCCAATTACACACTCCTTGCCCATGGATGGACCCGTACGGGCATGTAAGGAAAGAACTGGGGCCAAAGTACGCCCATTTGCACAATATTGAGGATTTCTGGGCCAATTGTCAGGACGACAAGGAAGTGCGTGCAAGGCATTACATGCAGATGACTGCATGCTTCATAAGAAGGGTGCAACCATTTCCCATACTCGATCAGGTTGAGGAGGACAAAAGCACCGTAATGGACCCCAAATACCACACAGTCACCAACTTGTCGATACCAACGATAGACTGGGATGAACAGGAGGTCGATGACCTCAATATTATGACCAAACCAATCTTTGCCCGTAACAAGGAATGGGTTGATAGACAGGTAGCTCGACTGAAACAACAAGGGGTGATCTTGACATATGAAGGGTTCAAAAGCGAGCCAAGTGCCACGGAGGGGGCTGCTGCCACAACTTCGATGGGTGGGACATCCAAGTCCCCTCCGATCACCAGATCTAGGAAGAGGAAGGAAATAGAGACGAAGCAGTCTTTGGATCCCAAGGTTTACATACGGAAGGACACAAGAGGCTCACCTTCCAAAAGGCTCAAGCCAACAGGGGGCACCACGGAGCAACCCATAATCCAGGAGGAAGAAGCAAAATATGCAGGCCAATTAAAACCACTTTTGGCTCTCCCTGTGTCGATTGCCCCATCATCTACCTCCCTGGCCATGGTCGCCACATCCCCACCAGTGGTGGACATCTCTATCCATCTTTCCCCTTCACCTCCGACTGAGCTTGTAATAGTAATTGATTCTTCCTCTGCCATAACCACTCCTCCTTCCTCCGCTACAATGTCACCTACCACATCGCTCCCATTAGCTACTATAGCGGCGCCAATACCCGTTTCTGCCCTGCTTGAGGCCTTTTCGAAGCATATGCAGAGTCTCCCCTCTGAGCTCTCCCAGATCCTTATGGACCCTACTCTTTAAGCAGCCCTACTGCAGGTCCTCGCTACAGCTAAACCTTCACAGCCCCTAGCAGGACCACCGATGATGGAGGCCACCATGTTGATTTTTGAAGAATGGGAGAGACGGGAGCAAGAAGCCTCGAAGTCATTTGAGGAGGAATCCGACGAATATCACAAGCACCCAAAGTATGAACATCGCATAATCGACAGGGTGGCCTACGAGGAAGAAGGAACAAGATCTTCCTAGAGCGGGGATGAGGAGGAAGATGTCAGTGGTAGGGTCATCGTGCAGGCCTTCAACAATGATCTTGAGGAAGAGATGGCTTGGCAGCTAAAGGGTACTGAAGAAGAGGCAGAAGGGTCGCCTCTTGGAGAAGAAGGATAGCAACAAGAGGACAATCCAAGAGAAGATAAACCTAAGGGTGAGGCTCAAGCTTTCAAGAGCCTCAAAATTGAGTAGCCCAAGGAGCACGTGCACAAGGTTGAGAAAACTGAGGAAAAGAAGGGGGAGGAAATAGAGAAAGAAGAAAGTCCCCAACAAAAATTTCCTACCAAGTCTCCCATCAAGCGCCTTGTGTTCATCTAGGACTCTGATGAAGAGGAAGGAGATGCTGCTAAAATGGAAGAAAGGGCCCCTGGGGATAAGGTAATAAAGGTCTTGGCCGAGAAGGGCAAGGGTGATCATGAATCACCTAAAGAAAAGTTTGTTGTGCCTGAGTGGCTAGAGAGACAGCTACAACATCTCCACCCTTGATTTAGGAACTGCTACCAGGGAGCAGAAAGTGGGGCATCTTGAGGAATCAGTAGTTACGGTGGTGCACCTGATAAAACAAGACAAGATTTCGAAGGATGAGCTCAAAGCAGAGGTGGCTGCCTTGACGGATTACATCCAACAGTGATCCTCAATTGATGACCTACCCACCACATCCATGGCTTCACCCCAATTGTTGTCCAAAGAACAAATTGACAAGTTGGAGAGAAGAAAGACCTTGGACAAGACTACAGAGAGTTGGTTCCAACAGGTCTTGTACGTCGAGAACATGGGAATTAGCTGAGCTATTTGAACAACCAACAAGTTCTTAGATCTACAACAATCTTTGGAAGGAATGAGGAAGCTCTGCATCGACTTCCCTGCAACATACAACTCCACCTTTCCAAAGATCAAAGCCATCCTCTAATTGCCAAAGGCTGCATGGGAAAAGGAACTTGCATTCAAAAGGGACGATCACTAGCTGATGGATATGTGGAGGCAGGATTTTGACAATAGGAAAGAAAGGCTGGAGCAGATTATGAGTAAGGTGGATCTAGACATTGAATGGGTTAAGGAAATTAGAGCAGAATGCGCTCGTTATCTCAAGCTGATGACGGAGTATGACATGCCCGTAGTATAGATGGATCCAGAAAAGGTAAAACCTTACTTTAAGAAGAAGATGGAGGATGGGATGTTTGAAGAAATAATAGTGGAGTTCATGAGTTTTACTTCCTGTGCCTTCGATCAATCAGAGCTGTTCAGATATCAGGGCGTGAAATATGATGAGGACTGGAAGAAGCTAGAAGATAATGCCAAAGAATGGAGCTACCAAATGTTGCGATACGAAATCATTGAGGTAGACAAGCTCCATCCAGTCATTCTCAAATTCATGGAATATACAACTTCAAAGAAGTAAGAGGACATCCCTGTTGTCAATGAAGAGCCCCCAAAGGAGTAGCTATAGTAAAAGAGCAATCGGCTAAAGACAAAATGCTACAGTGTCGTCACTAGAAGACAAAATGGGGAAGGAGACAAAATGTAATTTTAAATTGTAATATATTGGGGGTTGGTGGAACCCTATTTTGTAATGAATCTTGGCCATACAATGAGAATTAATCTTGTCCATTCATTTGACTTTTTGGGAACTATAAATAGGTGTCTCCTCTCATTTGCAAAAGGGAGTTGAGTTGTTGTAAAGACATGTTGTAGAAATTTATAATGAAAATACATTGACTTGGTGCATTTTCTGAGTTTTTAACATGTTACTTGATTCAACGTCCATTGTTAGATGCTTTAGTTAGATTTGTATTGCTATTCTAGTTAGTTGTATTCTTGCTTTAATAGATTTTAGAAATAATGTTCTGTAGTTGTGAAAATTCCTGCTTTGTAGATGCCTTCTTAGTCCATACTTTTTGTTTTTTGCTACTGGTAGATGGCATTGTAAAGTTAGTTTGGGCTTAAATTCAAAGTTGCTCCACACTTTCATCTTTGTTCATGCATGCATATGGTGAATGAAAGGTGAAATATTTGCAGACCTTAGAAGATAGCACAAATTCCATGAGACTGTGAGATTTCTGGTTAAGTTGAATATTGTTTCCAGGAAGCTATCCATTGTAGGAACTCCATGATTACTATTCACAGTTAGTTGCAGGTCCAGGAACCTTCCATCTTCCCCGCTCTTTTTCCCTTTTTTTTTAGAAATATTTTGTACTAAGGTTCATTGCAGATAGTAAAGCCAAATTTGAAGAAACATCAAAGTTTTGGACCGCTGTCCGAACCTACAGCAAAGTGAAACTCAACCTCCATCTTGGAAACTTCAGATTTGGAGATCTACCTCGTATCCAGCTACGTAAGTCCACCTTGTGATTACCAGCAAAATCACATCAAAATCAACTGAGGAGTTCAATGTAAGTCATGACCTGACACCCGAGAGACCTTGGGGAGATTTTCAGCAACTTGCCATTGGAGATTTCCTTTCAAGAGAGGTAGTGCATTTGTGTACTGCCTGTGTTGAGAAAGTGTGCAAAAACACCCATCAACAATTAATATTCTAGGCCTTTAGTTAATTGTGCAAACCAATTTCCAAGCCAACATTGACAAGAAGAAATGTTGTTTGTGAACATGAGTACTTTATGTAACACACTTGTGTTATATAATGCGTGCACATGTTTAAAGCTATTATATACCTTTCCCTCTTCGTATATCTCTCCCATTTTCTATATTAATCTATCCATTGTCTCTCTAGCTCCATCTATCTTTACCTAATACTCTCTCTCCTCCTTTATTTATATCTCCATCCTATCTATCTCTCTATTTATACCTCTCTCTATCACTCTATCTTTGTCTCACTCCCCTATCTATTTCTTTCTATTTCTCCCTATCCCTCCCTCTCCACACCTCAATGTCATTCTCTCTTTCTCTATCCATCTAGATCCCTCTCTCTTTCTCTATAGTTCTCCCTCTCCCTCTCTATGTATCACTCTCACTTTATTTGTCTATCTCTACCTCTTTCATTGTCTCTTATACATACATACATACATATATACATATATACATATATACATACATACATACATATATACATATATACATATACATATATACATACATACATACATATATACATGTATATACATACATACATACATGTATGTATATATATAGTATATATACATACATACATACATGTATGTATGTATGTATGTATATATATGTATATATGTATGTATGTATGTATGTATATATGTATGTGTATCTTTGTATGTATATATTATCTCTATATGTCTCTCCCTCTCCCTCTTTATGTGTATATATCCCTTTATATTTTAATATATATCTCTGACTATCGCTTTATGTCTCTCTCCCTCTCTTTTTCTCTCTATCCCTCCCCCTCCACCTCCCCTTACATCTATTTCTATCTCTCTTACTATTTCTCTATGGTTTTCTCCCTCACACTCTTTATATCTCTATCTCTCTCACTCTCCCTCTCTTTATCTTTCTCTATCTCTCCTCTCTCCTCTCTCTCTCCCTTTCCCCCCCTCTCTCTCTCCCTCTCCCCCTTCCTCTCTCACATTTTATTTATGTTTCTCTCCTTTTCCCTCACACACACTTTGTCTCAATCCCTCTCTTAGTTACTCTTTCTAGACCTGCTATATACATTACTCTAACTTGTGATATCTCTACCATGACCATTCATTCATCTATAAATATGCACATACCTCATTATATTTCTTCATACATTCCTATTTCCCAACCCATTACATCATCCACCTCTTGTACCAATCATAATCATATACGTATACTCATCCTAGCAGTCCCTAACCTTCTCTTATCACTATTATTTCCACTACCCTAGATTTGCAATGATGCAAAATATATCAAATTGAGAAAAGAGTGGAAAAAATACCTAATGGAAAATATAATTATGAATTTAGGGATTCTAAGCATACAACATTGGCATTTGAGATTGTTACACATCTAATATCTATGGGTTTTAAGGCAACTCATTTTGGAATGTATAATGCAAAAGTTTACCCTAATACATAATTAATATTCTTTAGTGCATCATGTGTTGCTTTTTATATGAGGATCTATATTGTTGGCCAAGATATTTCTAAGGAATTTAAGAGATTGTGTTATTGAATGTTTCTAGTTATTACCTTATGGATCTATAGATACATTTCATGACTTGAAAAAGGTATTATTAAAGTAATTCAAAGTTAACATGGGTCTTGTAATTATTATTTATATTTAGTTGAGTGTGACCAATGACCAAGTGAGAATATCAACTATTGTGTCATGATATTTCAATCCTTGTATTCTAAGTTACATCATCTCTTAAATGATCTTGAGTTAAAAAATAACTTTATCAAAGGATTTCTTAAAATAATTGTTCATAGTAACCATGATGTAATTAATAAGTCAGAGTGGAAACAAGATCACCCCTATTTATTGCATCACGATGCCTAGGATATCAAATATAAATAAATATAAATAATTTCCTACATTAACTATTTAATACAAAATTATTCCACATTAATTTTATGAGAAAAGATGGTAAGATGTTATAATTGATTTGTAAGAAATAATTTAGCATTCTAGAATAAACCACACATATCTAAAGAAAAATATATAACACAAATGCAAGAGAGAGATAAAGGTTTACATACCTTACAAAAATCCTTCCAAGAAAATATAGCCTCCAAAGAATCAAAACCAATGTATTTCTAGCAATAAAAATAGTAAGAAAATAATATCAATAGTTGAATCTTAAAAGGAGATCAACATTATCAACCAAGAAGAAACTATGTAGGATACAATATTATTTTTTAGTAGTGAGAAACCATTTTTCTATCCCATGAGACCAATCCAAGAATAAATGATCTAGCCAAATATCCTGATCAATGTTCCTTAAGATCTCCTTAACAATTATTCCAAGCCAACCTCTTAGTTTCACTTATGATGAGAAAACAAAAGATTATGAAGTGATGAATGGATCCATTTGAAACCTCCTATATATAGGAAATAGGCCACCGAGAAATAGGAAACTCGTTAAACAATTCTTTACTACCTTTTCTACCATTATTTAATGCCCCTATTAACATTCTTAACAACTACCTAATTCTAAATTGTAAGAATTCTAAGAACGGGGATGTAAAATAAGGAATAAAGGATCTAGGACTTATGATTAGGTAATAGATATTCAAGGATCAACCCTTAAAGCAAGGTTAGCCTTCTTCTCTTCTATCCATACTACTCTTGGGAGGGTACTACTGGGTTTATATAGGGTAGTATAAAGTAATCAAACAATATCAATTAACCTTGAGACCAAGGTCACATATGTAAATAACTAGGAACATACTCACTTTCACATAAGACCAATTATATGAAAAAATATAATGTGTTCTAAAGAAATTAAATAACTTAAGGGTCTATGGATATTGTACATATATTCCACACATTGTTATAAAGATGTGTCTTATTAACCCTCAAGGATAAATTACAAGATTTGGCCAAGCTATATTGATTAAAAATAATACCATATTAGTAAGGGTGATATTAGGAACTAAATCTAGTCCACTAAAGCATACACCCAACCCTTGACGAAACAAAATTTAACATGCATAAATTAGATGTTTTTTATACTTTTTAAAGGTATACAAAGCCTAAATACCTATGAAACTATATATTTGATCAAGTAATATTCCATGCATGAGAGTTACAAATAATGATTTTCTATTTTCTCAAAAAGAAAAACTTACAAAATTGTTGAATTGCTAGAGTTACTGAATAATACAATGAAGGAGAGTGCTTATAAGAGTAAACCCCAAATGATAAAGGTATTAGATCATGAAAAATGTCATCATACTATGTGATGAGAAAGAATGATCTAATAATTTAGCTCAATCTAATAAAAGAAAAAAGTACTCCTAAGTTTAGCTTAAGTTCATAAACTGAAATTAGTTTAATGATCAACTAAATATTAATTATTTATTAGCTAATGAATGATTACTCTAACATCCCCCTTAATTTTTGTTGGAAACAAGCAACACTGAGAAGGGGGGGTGAATAAGTGATGTGCAAATTTTAATTCTTTTATCCTAATCTTTATTCCACTGAACACACTTAACCAAAATCAATATGCAGAAACATAAAACAATAAACCACACAACCATAACACAAAGATTTTTACGTGGAAACCCTGTAAGGGGAAAAACCATGATGGATGGCCAATCCACAATATGTTCTGAGTATACTCAAAAAGAAGTATTACAAAATGAGAATGCACTTGCATTCAGGCTCACTACCTAGAGCTCAATGCTCAGAAGATGGGGGCTCACTGCCCTTACAATAGTTTGGAATTGATCCAAAAGAAAATGCACTGAGTAGATAGCATCTACAAAATGCTTGATTGTAGTTCCGGTTTAGCTCTGATGATGAACTTGTGTCATGTTGACTAGTTATGGACTTCTACTATGTTCTGCCCAAGTTCACACATAAAATCTCTATGCGTAAGTGAAACTGTGCATGATATCGCTCAAGTACACCTTAGATATTTGCAACATACACACACACATATTCTTCATGCATACAAATGATGTGACCGAACATCTAGATATATCCGCTCACCAGGAATTAACCGCCATAGGTTGGCTTCAACAAAACTTAATAACATTTGCAATTAGTCGGCCCAAAAACATAAATAATTCCAATGCGTATCCAAACAAGTCAGCTACACAATAGCTAGGACCCATAATTAATTATCTAATAAAGATAATTCAACTTTATACAACCGTTATATATCATTTACACTGAGTCGGCTCCATCAAGCAAATAAATTGAAAATGTCCTACCGGACCTCCAAAACCATGTAGCCACAAAGACAACAATACAGGATTCAATGATAAGGTGTTCCTCGTGCTTGACAAACAATGTTAGAGATCCACAACATGAAGTGATGATCCAGTGAAGCTATTAGACTGGATACCCTGTTTTGTTGGTAACACACAGTTTTCTACTTTAACTGTCAGTGTGACTAAATGCATAACTATGGACCAAAATGATGACAATAGTTGCCACTAATGACAACACATAAAATTGAAAACTATGTCCACACGAGCCATATGCCAACAATCTCCCCCTTTGGAATTGATGGCAACACATAGTGAAAAATGACTAAGTGTCGAAACTGCTAAACATTCTACCAAAATACAAAATACTGCTCCACTGCAAAATATTACTCCCCCTAAGAATATGTTTTCATTTTTCACATACACTCTCCCCCTTTGACATCAATGGCAGAATTTGGGGAAAACAAAATTGAAAAATTGTACAAGTATATCCAGAGACTTACAAAAATGTGAAGATGTCTGCAAAGACAATCTTCATTCCTTCTAATTTTGAGTTCCAAATACTCCTCAGACTCTCCAAAATGGTAATATGGCCACAGAGAAGATAAGCCATGGTTTCTGCAGCTTCCAAACTTACGGGATCAAGAGTAGTTAGAGCACTTTTTGCTTCTTTTAGAGTGTTTACCATTGTCTCAATTTTTGGACTTATCAGCTTCCTGAATTCACTTACTCTGCTAATAACTTTTTCATTTTCAAACTTCAAAGTTTTTAATTGATCTTGAAGCAAGGATATTAGTTGACTATCTTGATGACTCATACTGTTGGTCAAAGGATCAAAGGTGTTGGAAATAATAGCCAACTGTTGCTCAATATCTTTGATCTTTTTCTCATTTTCCGCAGTAAATTTTGACAAGATTAGGTAGGATTTGTACATATTTCCTCCTTCAGTTATGGCACCTTGGATATTCTGTATAAAAATTGCTAGTAGTTTCTTGTCCTTGGAAATAAGTTGGATTAGGCTTCCAATTCTTTCCTGCTTAAATTCCTTTTTCACTTGAACCTGAGTTGAAACCTCAAAAGACTTGAAATGAGAGTCTACAGATTTTATCAATCTTTTTAACTCACCAAAGGGGGATCCAGATGGATCCATAACATGGGTAGGCATTAGTTTCTGTAAAACCTCAGATGCGAGTTCCAATAGCTCACTATCTTCAATATGAGATTCCAATATTTTCTCATTGGCTTTATCCTGAGCTAATTTGGAAACTTTTAGCATCTGGATTGGAGACAATGTAGATAAGTTGATTGAGCTCTCAAAAAACTCAAAGTTTGATTCTACCTTCTGCTCCAACAGAGATTCCTTCACCTCTTTCAGACTGATTTCTTGATTCTTTCCCTTGTCAATCTTAAATTGAGCTTTCGAAATGATTTCTGGTAATTCTTTTTCTTCACCAGAATTTCTTTCACATCAACTACCACCTTACCTTGGACCTTAGTCGCAATAGGTGTCTCAGTGTTTACATCATTGAGAGAAGTTAGAATATCCTCAAATATTGGAGGATCAACTACATTAACATTCTCATCATTTTCATTTCCTCCTTCTGACTTGCTCTCTTCCACATTCACTTCCTCATGAATTTGAGCCTGTTCAATATTGACTTCCTCAATATTTACCTTTTCTTTTGACAAGAACTCTTCCAGAATTGACTTGGTCTCACTCATAACAACATCAGTGTTACCAATCATGAGTTTATTGATTCTTGACTTGCTTCTGAATTCCTTTTTGACTTTTTGGAGGAGTGAATCCATTTCTCCAATTCCCATTTTAGGGAACAGGTTAGCAAGGACTCTTTTCCTCATGTTTTCTTCCTTTGTCCTAGCATTCACCCTTCTTGATTCCAAAGCATTGTATAGGCTTGTGGGAAATCCAAACATTATTTCCACTAGAGTTTTATTGTAAACATTCAAATGCTTGATAACAGCTTCTTCAAGAATCAACTTACCAGAATCATCAAAGAATTCATATAGATCACAGAGTGGTTTGAGATTTCCATCAACTACTGCTACATTCTCAATTTCTTCCACTGACATGCTAGATTTGATAGTTTTTGGCTTCTTCTGAGCTTCTTCACTATTTTCAGAATGCTTCCTTTTATTCAGCTTGACAACATGACTCCCGGTTGCCTTCAATTCCCTTACTATTTCTTTTGAGTCTGTTTCTTCTTCTTCATTTGTGGATGCAACTTTATATGTCCTTGAGCTTTTATTTTTCTTTCCTCTTCTAAAGGCTTCAACCTTATTTGGTTGTGATGCAAGGGAACTCCTAGTTATTCTAGATTTAGGAGTAGATGTTCTTAGACCAGTTGTTGATGCCTTTTCCTTCTTTTGAGCTGCTTCAGCTTCATCTCTTTTCCTTCTTATTTCTTTCAGTTTCTCTACAATGATTTATGTTTCCTTTCTTACTTTCCTAGTTGACTTAGGATTTTTCAATTCTGAATGAACTTGAAGGCTCTTCTCTGCATAGGTGCTGAACCTTCCTTCATTTGGATCCAGTGGAGAATTTAGTAGATGATCTGCATACATCCTCAGTATATTTTCATTCACTTCATAGCCCATAGGCATAATCCAAACAGTTCTTGGATCAACAGCTTCCATGTGACATTGATCAATGTCCACCATGAAGCATATAGAGTCCTTATACTATTCCACTATAGCTTCAAGGATCCTCTCTGTGGCATGCAACTATTTTTGGAGGCTTTTGAAATGACCCCACATGATTGAGTTGCGGGTCTCCCGGTCACCAAGACTACATAGCACGTTCGAAATCTGTACTGCTACTAGAACATCATTTCTCCATTGAACTTTTCTAATGCCTGATACCTCACTAGAGAAGTAAAAGTATAGGTAGATTAACAAATTTCCAAACTTGAACACATTCTTTTTGTCCTTCTTGATTTTCTTCAGGTTATCCAAGAGTTTCCCTCTGAGCACTTCACATAGATCATAATCCACATTTTTTTTGATCATCTCATATGTTGTGTAAATAGCAGTGTTAGATATAGAATTTTCCTGACTTGAATGGTAAATCTTATACCCTATGATCAAGGATGCAAATCTTACATCGATCTCGGCAATGCAACTTACAGTCATTACCCTTTTATCCCAGTGTGAGCCAATCGCTTTAGTGACAACATCATTCTTTATCGACTTCAATGGAAGTCTGCTAGAATAATTTAAGCTAGTAACAGCGCAAATAGCTTCCTTGGTAATTTTAAATGGGATATCCAGCCACATAAATTCATCATGCACTCAGATCAAAATGTATCGAACCCACTCATCCTCCTCAAATATGGGAAACCTTGCGAATTGTGCAAATTTCTTGTCCACTAGGGTTTTGAATTCAAGTTTCACAAAGAAATATTCTTGTGCTATATGATTAGAATACAGTTCCAATAGCTGCGCACTTCCCAGATCTTCAATGTTTGCATGCACATAAACCCTAATATCTTCGGTGTGTAGAACACTGTACGGTACGGACAAAAATGCTCCCAAGGGATCAGTGTCTACCAATTTATATGGATGCCATTTGAACTTAGGGTGCGACCTATCCTTAACTTCAACTAAGAGAGGGGTAGACATAATTGCGAATACACAAATTTTTTAGGTTTTCTATAAATACCTTTCAGAGATGAAATGGAAGACGATCATAGATTCTCTTCTAAGCTTGAATCAGTTCTTCACTTTGGCAAGGATCACCTCAAAGCACTTCTGACTTCTTTCTCTTGAATGTAAAGTGGAAAATGAGAGTGAAAGTGGTTCTTTTATTTTTATCAAAGTTAACTCTTTACTTTTTGCAGTAAATGCCCTTGTCCTAATTATGTAGGGTTCTTAGTCTTTCAATATTCTGGGGTAAACAATTCTTGCGCAGATCTTCAATAAACTTCATTGGTATTTTAGATTCATTCCACAATGACTGAAGAGTAACCAACTTCCTACTAGGTTTTTCTAAATTCTAGTACCAATCACTTGTAGGGGGTTCAGAGAATTTCCTTGATAGCTCCCCCTAATGCAGAGATCTACAATTAGTTCCCAAGGGTGTTACCAAAAGAGGCTTCTGGTGCGGATCTAGTTTCTTTTGTAGAGGGATTCTTCTTCACCCAATTCTTCTGCATCTAGTTCTTGATCTCATCAATAGTGATCTTTCCTTTTCCCTTAACATCCAGTTGATTATTTTGTTTTAACGGACCTTTTCTGTTCTAACAGAATCTAGAAGTGTGGCCAAATTTGTTGCAGTTGTAGAAAACAACACTTCTCTGCTTAGGCCAATTGTTCCACTAACTTTGTCTAGACCTGCATTGGTTAGCAACATGTCCAAATCTATTGCATGCATAGCATTTGACATCTCTATGAGGGTTATGCATCATACTTCTACATTCACTTGACTTGTGACCATACTTGTAACAATTAAAGCATTGTCCTGAGAATGACGGTTTACTTATGTTCACCCTAATCCTACACTGAGACGCCATATGACCAAATTTTTTGCAAGTATAACAATAACCATTAAATCTTTGAGCATTAGGTTTTCTTACCAGATTTCTATTGGATCTACTCATCTAGTTTTCTTGTCTGGGATTCCTTTGTCCAGAGTTCCTTTGTGCAGATCTGGAGCTTTCTCCTTCCTCATATCTAAGACCTCTTTTGTCACCATCAGTTCTTTGTCCCTTTATTAACTCATCAAGTTTGTCCGATCTTGCTTTGAATTTCTCTTTGAACTCATTTGTTGTAGCAAGTTTATCCCTGAGATCATCAAGCTATTTTTCAAGCTCTTCTTCATTGTTCTTGGTTTGCTCCAATTCATTCTCTAATCGAATGCATTGTTCAAACTTCTCTTTCAATGATTGTGCAAGATTTTCTTCATTTCTCTTTCTATCCTCTAATTCTTTAGTCATCTTCATCATGATGGATTTTGTTACATGCTTCAGGACAACATTCTCTTGAGCAAACATTTCATATTCTTCTATTTTTTCTTTCAGGACTTGACTAATTTGTTCATCTTCACTAGTTTTGCTCTTCAATTTGAGCTAACCACATAATTCTTTTCTTTTCTCCCTTGATTCACCAATCTTTTTTTTATTCAAGGGGTAAATGCTTTTGACTGGAGCTATGAACCGAATACAACCATTCAACAATACCACCCCAATGGGGTTTGAACCTGGGTAGCAAGAACAACAATGCCACCTATAAACCATCACACCATGCCAATACCGGCCTTGATTCACCAATCTTATCTATCAATGATTGGATGAATTTTTTTGCATTTTCAATATTTTCTTGCAGTTCATGGATTTCAGATTTTGACTAGTCAAGATCATCCAAGGCCACCATGAGTTGATGTTGAAGACTGCTTGTATCCATGAATTTCCAAGATCTCCCCAAGCTATTAGACTTCTTTACAGGAACAAGCTCTAATACCAATTTTTGGAAATAAGCAAAACTGAGAGGGGGGTGAATCAGTGATGTGCAAATTTTAATTCTTTTATCCTAATCTTTATTCCACTGAACACACTTAACCAAAATCAATATGTAGAAACAAAAAGCAATAAACCACACAACCATAACACAAGGATTTTTACATGGAAACCCTATAAGGGGAAAAACCATAGTGGATGGCCAATCCACAATATGTTCTGAGTATACTCAAAAAGAAGTATTACAAAATGAGAATGCACTTGCATTCAGGCTCACTTCCTAGAGCTCACTGCTCAGAAGAAGTATTTTTAGAGGTATCTGAACCTATTCATTTCTTTCATGAAGAAATGCCTCAACTTCATCTACATGTAGCTGCTAATGATCATGGAAGGCATTGCAAGCTGTTAAAGAAAGGCAACTATTTTGTTGAACTTGTGAATGGTTTCATTTGAGAAGGTTTCATTGATGCCTAGTTTTAATTAGGTAGGTTTTTACCTTTTCAATAAGTGCATTTGCATAGGTTTGCGATTTTTTTTCGTAGATTTGTTTTCGTCGTCATCGTCATCGTCTAACTCCAAGCCCAATGGATGGATAAAGGCAATTGAATTCTGGAGTTCTTCTCCCTTCATTCGTTTCAAAGAATGGTTGAAGGAATATCCCTAGCAGGAGCCAGCTATTATCACAGAATCTAGCAATGCTCATTCCACGGATAACCCCCCTACAAACTTGTCTATTTCCTAGGGTCGTGAAGTTCAAGCACACAAAACGAGGTAATATTCGATCCACCTCATAATGCGTTCCAAAGCCTCAAATAGTCAGTTTGAGCATCCCCTTATGTTCACCGCGCAAAGACCTTTGAAACGAGCTCCTTTGTGAAGTCTCACTGATCATACTTAGTTAAATTGTGAAAGATGCAGTTGTGCCAAAAAAGTACGCTCTAACTCATCCAAATTTTTGGCTAAGTGTTGAAAGTGCAGGGGTGCCAAAAATCAGCACCCCTGCATAAAAAAGTGATTTTTCAAAAATGTGTAGAAGCGCTAAAAAAGTGTGCTCTTACACATCGTTGCCAGACTTAGCCAATTTTTGACTATGGCATTATTTTTAGCATATTTGTACTTTTTCCAGACAGTCATTTTTTGTGCAATGGTGCTGAATTTTAGCACCTTTGCACTTTTCTTCTAGACTTAGCCAATTTTTTGTGCAATGGTGCTGAATTTTAGCACCTTTGCACTTTTTTTCCAGACTTAGCCAATTTTTGACTATGGCATTAATTTTAGCACCTTTGCACATTTTCCAGACTTAGTCATTTTTTGTGCAATGGTGCTGAATTTTAGCACCTTTGCACTTTTTCCAGACTTAGTCATTTTTTGTGCAATGGTGCTGAATTTTAGCACCTTTACACTTTTGGCAGTTTTTAACTTAGTCTTTTCAAACTTTCTCTTGTTCCATTCCGGACCCCGTTTCTTCGCTCCCGCATCATTTTCTATGCCTAGTTGCTTGTTTCACGCTTGCTCAACATCATTTCTCACTTCATGCTTCCCAATGCTAATTTTTCTGCTAACGCCTATTGATTCACCATCCTTGCAGTTTCTCTCTAGATTTCATCAAGTGATCCTAAAGGTGACATCTTCTAATCTAGTGAACTATCCCAGATCTACAAAGAAGTCGTTATGCAACAAGTTGAGGATGACATCTTTTCCCAAAGCCTCAATACATATCATTTGTGATATACGGCTGACACTTGATAATCTCAAGACGCATCTTCGCGGGTGCAAGAAAATCCATTCATTTGCTAGAGGGTCGATCACAAGAGCTCACACCCTTGTAGATTACACAGTCGACCCAGATGATGCATTCATACAAGAGACCAAGAAGAAGTATGAAGACTCCGCGCCTAAAGCAAAGAACCATGAAGATTCTTGATCTCCGATGTTGAACATTTTGATGCTTCCCTTTATGCATCTTGTAAATAGTTTTTGACATCTTAAATGTCATTTTGCAAAATCTAATTACACTAATATCCGAGATGTAGTTTCATGAAAACAAATTAAATTTTGACTTTAGTCAAAGTTAGGTGAGATTTTCCTAAATTAGCTCACCTAACTTTCCTAGATTTACTCTTCCCTCTCTTTTTTAAATATGAAGGATTTCTATTGTAATAGGGGCCTTTAGTTTTTGCAACGAAGTGCTGCTTAATTTGCAACAAATTGTGAAACTTTGTGTTCATGCTTTGTGAATCTAAATTTGATCAATAAAGGAAGAAATTGCATACCAGACTTTGTATTGGATCGATTGTCTCTTGAATTTGATTGAGATTGGTGGTGATTAGTTTATGAAATCTGAAGGACTTCAAGTGATTCTTGTGGACTTTGTGTCACATTTCTAACTTGAATTTGTGTTTATGTTTTAATGTTTTGGTTGAAAGATCTACAAGACTTTGAGCTTGTAATCTCTCATGTTGTTCGAATGAATTGCTGCATCTAAGAAGACTTTGTGCTTCTAATGCAACAAACTATATTGTTCTCACAGATCTGCAGTTGAAAAGACTATGAAATGACTTTGTGCCTTCGTGAGCCTTACTTGTTTCCATTTTTCTTTTGTTATAATCTTATCTGATACCTCTAAGCTGTGCTTTTCCAAGATAGGGAATCTATTGTAATGCTTTTGGTAGGTTTCTAGTACTTTGAATTAAGAACGTTTTTAGCTATGAAGCATTACACACATCTTCTCTAAAAAAAGAGAGAATGATGAATGTGACATGTACCCCTCACTTCGTAAATACTGTAAATATTTTGTAAATACTCTAGTTGGTTTCTAATTGTAAGAAGGGCGCCTCCCCTTGTTGAGAGGAGAGATTGAATCTCACATAGTTGTGGCTGAAGTCCTAGTTGTGTAATCTATCAAAAATTTGATTACATAATTTTCACCCAACAATTTTTTGGCGACTCCGCTGGGGACATGATATGCATTTGAAAGCCTCATGCTTTCTTTTGAAGTATACCCGTGTCCTTTTTCATTGTAATTTATTTTCTTGTAATTTTTTCAAGCTTTCACCAAGGACATGTAAATGACTATTCAAGGTCCTTGGGGAAATGCTTTTGGTCTGTTGAGTCTAGATCTACCCCTACATGCTCTTCCTGAAGGCTCACAAAAGAACTTTCCCAAGTTTTTTTGTGATGGATAACAACATCCTGATGAGCATGTTGTTGCTTTCTACATTGCTTGTGGAGTTCATGGTGTTGAATATGAAGATGTATCTGTAAGGTTGTTTGTGGAGACTCTCCAAGATGTCATTGTAGATTGGTTTTATCATCTGGCACCAAGTACCATTACAAACTGGGCAACTCTCATAGCCAAGTTTGAAGGAAGGTTCAAACCTCCTAAAGATGCTCATGCTTTGATGGCTCACCTCACCCAGTTTAAGAAGGAATCTCGTATGCCTATGCGTTAGTTCATTGCTCACTTTAACAAGTTGACACGAAGAATTCCAACTATTGCTCAACCTACAGTTGAGAATTTGAAATGTTTCTTTGTAAATGCTCAAGTGCTAGAGGTTGGTTTCCTATTGAGAAGAGCAACCCCAACTACTCTTGCAATTGTACAGACCTTGGCGATAGAAATTGAAGATGGTCTCATTCTTGCTAGGAAAATAAAAATTGAATCAAATGAATCTAAAGAAATCCCTTCTTTGGAGTTATTTTCTTCCATCACAAGGATGGATCCTATGGTGCAAAGGTCGGTAAATGAGCTACTTGTCCTAAAAAAGCAACTAGCTCATAATTTTGATGTTGGGAATCAACACAAGTTATCTTCACCTTCGAAGAGGCTTGCTCTTGAGGCACCATTAGTAAAAGCAGTAGTGAAGCATCTTGACTCCAATCCAAGTGATCTCGTTATTCTCTTCTGGGAAAAGGAAGCAGACATAGCTGGCGACTCCCATTTCTGGTTTATGCAGTCTCAAAAAGCCATTGATGAAAAGAAGAAGGATGAAAGTCATTTTTCTGAAGTTCAAGTGAATGAAGGCGATCTTGTCTTGAGATCTAAAAAGATGGACATGCATGAAGGTCTTAGTCAAGTTGAAAAGAATGCATCTATGTTTCAAGGCCATGAACTTGAACATGTGTTGCATAAAAGAATTTCCCAAAGGCACGATGAGGATCTTCTTATAAATAATTTAGATTTTCCCAAGTTTGAAGATGGTGAACATCTTATTGAAGTATGCAGTGCAGTCATATCTTCATCTGAATCACATGAAGGAGATCATTCCAATCAACATGAGGTTGCCATGGTTGATGAATCAGTTGTTCAAGTAACAACTAGTAAGAAGCATTCAATCTTTGACAGATCAAGGGAATGTCCCATAAGACATCTTGCTTGGTTGGAGGCCAATGGGAAGACAGAGGTTCCACTTGCACTTGCGTGTGAAGATAAACTTGAGGATGTAGCTAAAGATGTATTTGTAGATGTGCAGGAGCAGTATGGATTCGATGATTCATTTTGGAGCAGCAATATATCTGATATATTTTTAGAGGTATCTGAACCTGTTCATTTCTTTCATGAAGCAATGCCTCAACTTCATCTACATGTAGCTGCTAATGATCATGGAAGGTATTGCAAGCTGTTAAAGAAAGGCAACTATTTTGTTGAACCTGTGAACGGTTTCATTTGAGAAGGTTTCATTGATGCCTAGTTTTAATTAGGTAGGTTTTTACCTTTTCAATAAGTCCATTTGCATAGGTTTGCGATTTGTTTTCGTAGATTTTTTTTTGTCATCATCGTCGTCGTCTAACTCCAAGCCCAATGGATGGATAAAGCCACTTGAATTCTGGAGTTCTTCTCCCTTCATTCGTTTCAAAGAACGGTTGAAGGAAGATCCCTATCAGAAGCCAGCTGTTATCATAGAATCTAGCAACACTCGTTCCACGGATAACCCCCTACAATTTTTTTTTTTTTCCTAGGGTCGTGAAGTTCAAGCACGCAAAATGAGGTAATATTCAAGCCACCTCGTAATGCGTTCCAAAGCCTCAAACAGTCAGTTTGAGAATCCCCTTATGTTCGCCTCATGAAGACCTTCAAAACAAGCTCCTTCATGAAGTCTCACTAATCATACTTAGTTAAATTGTGAAAGATGCAGTTGTGCCAAAAAAGTGCGCTTTAACTCATCCAAATTTTTGGCTAAGTGTTGAAAGTGCAGGGGTGCCAAAAATCAGTGCCCCTGCATAAAAAGTGATTTTTCAAAAATGTGTAGAAGTGCTAAAAAAGTGCGCTCTTACACATTGTTGCTAGACTTAGCCAATTTTTGACTATGGCATTATTTTTAGCATCTTTGCACTTTTTCCAGACATAGTCATTTTTTGTGCAATGGTGCTGAATTTTAACACCTTTGCACTTTTCTTCCAGACTTAGCCAATTTTTTGTGCAATGGTGCTGAATTTTAGCACCTTTGCACTTTTCTTCCAGACTTAGCCAATTTTTACTATGGCATTAATTTTAGCACCTTTGCACTTTTTCCAGACTTAGTCATTTTTTGTGCAATGGTGCTGAATTTTAGCACCTTTACACTTTTGGCAGTTTTCAACTTAGTCTTTTCAAACTTTCTCTTGTTCCATTCCGGACCCCGTTTCTTCGCTCTCGCATCGTTTTCTGTGCCTATTTGCTCATTTCACGCTTGCTCAACATCATTTCTCGCTTCATGCTTCCCAATGCTACTTTTTCTGCTAACGCCTATTGATTCACCATCCTTACAGTTTCTCTTCATATTTCATCAAGTGATCCTAAAGGTGACATCTTCTAATCTAGTGAACTATCCCAGATCTATAAAGAAGCCGTTATGCAGCAAGTTGAGGATGACAATTTTTCCCAAAGCCTTAATACATATCATTTGCGATATACGGCTGACACTTGATAATCTCAAGACGCATCTTCACGGGTGCAAGAAAATCCATTCATTTGCTAGAGGGTCGATCACAAGAGCTCACACCCTTGTAGATTACACAGTCGACCCAGATGATGCATTCATACAGGAGACCAAGAAGAAGTATGAAGACTCCGCGCCTAAAGCAAAGAACCATGAAGATTCTTGATCTCTGATGTTGAACATTTTGATGCTTCCCTTTATGCATCTTGTAAATAGTTTTTGACATCTTAAATGTCATTTTGCAAAATCTAATTACACTAATATCAGAGATGTAGTTTCATGAAAAAAAATTACATTTTGACTTTAGTCAAAGTTAGGTGAGATTTTCCTAAATTAGCTCACCTAACTTTCCTAGATTTACTCTTCCCTCTCTTTTTTAAATATGAGGGATTTCTATTGTAATAGGGGCCTTTAGTTTTTGCAACAAAGTGCTGCTCAATTTGCAACAAATTGTGAAACTTTGTGTTCATGTTTTGTGAATCTAAATTTGATCAATAAAGGAAGAAATTGCATACCAAACTTTGCGTTGGATCGATTGTCTCTTGAATTTGATTGAGATTGGTGGTGATTAGTTTATGAAATCTGAAGGACTTCAAGTGATTCTTGTGGACTTTGTGTCACATTTCTAACTTGAATTTGTGTTTATGTTTTAATGTTTTGGTTGAAAGATCTACAAGACTTTGAGCTTGTAATCTCTCATGTTGTTCGAATGAATTGCTGCATCTAAGAAGACTTTGTGCTTCTAATGCGACAAACTATATTGTTCTCACAGATCTGCAGTTGAAAAGACTACAAAACGACTTTGCGCCTTCGTGAGCCTTACTTGTTTCCATTTTTCTTTTGTTATATAATCTTATCTGATACCTCTAAGCTGTGCTTTGCCAAGATAGGGAATCAGTTGTAATGCTTTTGGTAGCTTTCTAGTACTTTGAATTAAGAACGTTTTCAGCTGTGAAGCATTATACACATCTTCTCTGAAAAAAGAGAGAATGATGAATGTGACATGTACCCCCCACTTCGTAAATATTATAAATATTTTGTAAATACTCTACCTGGTTTCTAATTGTAAGAAGGGTGCCTCCCCTTGCTGAGAGGAGAGATTGAATCTCACATAGCTGTGGCTGAAGTCCTAGTTGTGTAATCTATCAAAAAGTTGATTACATAATTTTCACCCAACAACCTGGAGTAAACTCATTTCCAAACAAGAGAAATACAAGATGAAGGACTATGAAGCCTCTAAAATAATGTCCCAAAAAAATAGGAACATGAAGAACATCATTGAAGCACAAAGAATCTATAGACAACTATCGAATGATGACTACTATAGTGCTAAAATGAAGAACCTCCTCTAAAAATAGATGATGATTAGGATCAAGAAGAAAATAATCTACACAAGTTCCACCAAAGACACTACTCAAACAATGATAAGATGGAAAACAAAGACAAACATATGAAAGTCAAATATACAAATGGCACACAAATCTACATGACGACATTACTCAAACATGCAAGATTCAAGTAAAAAATATAGGTATTAATAGGATGGAGAGCACTAATCAAGTGAAAATGGAAAATCGCCTCTAGAAATGGGAATGCAAGAGTGTCTATATGGTGTAACTGCTCCATCTCATCAAAATTCATGAGTAACCAACTATTGCACCTATCTAGTACCTAGGAACAAAAGCTAGATAGACATCTCACTTAAAAAAGAAACCAAGGAAGCATTAACACCAATAGTAGAAACCCCCCATAATGCAGACAAGAAAGAGGAAAGATAGGTCCATTGAAATTGTGTATCACCAAGAAGTGTATGAAGGAGAACAAAGAATATCTGAACATGCACATGAAAGTACCTGCAATTGAAAAGGGTGTGAAAACCAAGGCACACACACACATGAGGAAATACCAGAAGGATTTGATGTTGTTGTGGAAGAGATATTCATTTGAAAAAAGTGTGCTGAAAAAATAAAGACACTACACAACCCCCCATGGCACTTTATAACATAGTGCAAGTACAAAAAGATACAACAAGATGTGTGGGATCCCAAAAAACATGTACAACAATGGAACTATATCTCAATACGTCTATAAAAAGAGAAATTTCTTACAAAATATATCTTCAATTCCTAAATAGGATAAAATTCTGGAAACACATGTAGAACAACCTAAATGAAGTTATCCCACGCAAACAAAAAGTTTCCAAGAGCCAAAACATTCAAGTAATTTACAAGAATGTGAAAACATAAAAAAATGAATACAATGTACCTGGGAAAAATCTACAAAAAGTACATGGATATCTATGAAGATCTCAAAAATACCTTTCCAACACCTTAAGAATCATGAAAAATAGAGGAATTGGTCAAAAATTGTGAGCTTGAGAGCGAAAAATAGCACATTTAACTTTGATAGGTTATAGAATGTAAAAAAAATGAAAATTTTGAGAAAAATAGTAGCACCATTGGATAGTGCTCAGAACAAGATTTTCAATGATATCTTGTTTCCCCAATTTCGATACTTGAGCAAAAAGTTATGGAATTTTTTCTAATCTTTCTAAAATTACAAAAAAAGAAAAAAATTAGGCCCTCAGGGGTTGGGCGTTGATCGTCCGCATCACTCTAGATGTTATTGGTTTACATACATACACACATATATATATATTGATATATTGTTGAGAAATTAAATGTTAGTGTTCACATAAGTTAATAATGTGAGTTGTTATCACAACTCACATAGCTATTACGGATGTGAGAAGTTTGTTTGTTTGTAGAGTTGTTAAATCTATGACCTATTATTTTGTGAGATTGCACTAAATGAAGGGTCTGTTGTTCTGAATACCCAACGGCTGTATCAATGTTTTGGAATGGTGGTTGTGTTTGAACACAGAATTTATGTTTTTGTTTTGTTTGCTCGTGCCCTTCTCTGAGAGCCAGCGTGAGAGACTGTTGTCATGTTGCATCGTACCCAAACCCTGTGCGATTGGAATCTCTCTGCCAGCCACGATTTGCAACTCTCTGCCAGCATAAAGTCGTGCCCATCACATAGAGGTGCATCCACTGTTCGGAGGCCATGCCAAGCAAGGCTCATACGATGAGTCTGTAAAGGAGGATATAAATATGTTGATCGGGAGTTTGAGAATATCCAAATAGCCAAGATCTTTTCCTATCATCAAATTTTAGAATCAGGCTTTAATTCTTTAGCAGCGATCATAGCATTTTTTGAATTGTCTTTGCATCATTTGCAATGACTTTGTTGTGTGTAGCATCTGTAGAGGCTTTTCTCTGTGTTTATTGTAGCATCTGCATCGTTTGCAATGACTTTGCTATTTGAAGTGGCATTTGAATCTTCATCAGTCTGCAAAGACATTGAAGCGGCCAATAAGTCATCTCAGCATAGAGGCGATGGTTGTAAGTGGCATGAAACTTGTGAAGAGTGCCATCATATTTATCAGAGCTTGATTTCTAATTATAGTTTCTAATTATATTAGAAATTAAAATAAAGTTTTAATAGTCTTATAGAAGTATTGTTGTTTTTTTAAAAAAAAAATCAACTGTTCTTGTGTCAAAATGTTATAGTCAAGGTGCATTATCGGTTGAACCCGACACCTTTAATTAAAAAAGTAGTCATGGATAAATTAAGTTTCATTGAGAAATTCAATGGTAGAGACTTTCATACATGGAAAATATAGATGCAACTACACTTGATATAAAAGGATCTTTGGAATGTTGTCAAACCAAACTCAGTCACACCAACTGATGTAGATGAACTTGCTAAGTGGAATATAAAAATTTAGAAAGCTTTGGGAACTATTGGTCTTGGCCTATCAAAAGCATATTTACATCATGTGGATTTTGCGAAGTTGGAAAAAGAGATTTGGGAGTCATTGAACAAGCTTTTCAGATTTGAAGCAGAAAGTGTCAAGACAACATTGAAGCCGAGATTGTATGGATTGAAGATGGAGAAAGGTACAACAATGACAAATCATATCAGTAAGTTTCATTCCCTCCTAAATCGACTAACTGGCATTAATGAAAAAGTAAAGGATGATGATTCCAAAGCAATACTTTTGAATAGTTTTCCTAAGCATATGTCTGGTATGGTGTTCACATTAAACAAGGTAAACGTTAGCCTTGAAGGAGTAATTTCTACTCTACTTAACAATAATGAAGACTCATAATCTAAAGAAGTCTTGTATGTACAAAACAAAGCAAGAAAAGGAAAGTACAAATCCAAGTATATTCCTTCAAAAGTAAAAATCAAATGCTTATATTGTAATGAAATAGGACATGTAATCTTGAATTGTAAGAAGAGGCCACAGGATCTACTGGATGACAAACTAGTTCAACATGCTTCCTTAGTTGAAGAAACTAATTGGGAAAGTCATGCCAATGATGAAGAGCTATCATGTCCTAGTGATGAAGAATATGTGTTTTAGATAAATTCAAGATTGGAGGCAAGAGACAATGGAGGAAGGAGGACTATCAGCGTTATATCGTCAGTCACCAACGGCAAGGTCGCTTATCAGCTTTGGTGCATTTCATTTTCTATGTGTGTGTTTATATTTTTCTATGTTTCTAATAATTGGAAATTTCACATTATGGGGGGAATAGAACATCAATATTCCATCTCTAGCTGTAGTGAAAAATTTCCTCTGTTGTTGGAAATCAAGTGGCACAATCATCAAAAATTACTATGTATGGGTTATTTTCTTATATAACCCCCTAGTGTAAAATATTGTAATGAACAAAAGCACTAGTGTAATGCAGTTCATGGATCTTGAAATGGTTTGTGGGAGGATCTAAAAAACCACACAAGGTGGACAATTGGTGGGTTCCTGTTCATGTCCAAGTTTGTGGTAAGCCTGTGTGAAAACCAAGGAAAACTTTAGTGGCGAATCTTTGCCAATTGAAAAATTCTAGGAATTGGTCAAGTCGAATTAGAAAATTTCTCGCACCCAAAAGGGTGTCCAAATCGCCCAGATTTTACGAACTATAGGTCTAATGCATGTCCATTCGCCAATGATTTTTTTTATGAGGCATATTTAAGCAACAAATTTTTCATTGTCAAACTACGCATTTCAATTGGACCGACTAATATTTTTGGTTGGAATCTCAAAAGTATTTAATAAAACACCTACATATTCGCCAATACTATTAAAACAACATTGTATCAAGACCCATTTTTCCAATTAAAATTTACAAATAGTTTATTGTGAAGACCCATTTCACCAATTAAAATTTATAAATAGTTGCTCATGAGGACCTATTTCGCCAATAACATTAAAAAATAATTACATTTGAGGACACATTTCGCCTTGAAAATTACAATGTATCGGTGTATAAGCATGCAAGATTTGCCAAATTTTTAATATACCATTTAAAAATCCCATGAAATTCACCAAATATGGAATCATGGATTGATATAAATACAATCGAAAGTGTCATTTATTCTTACACATTTTGTTTGGTTTTGAGGTTCTACTTCTCAATTCGGAAGTCAGCGAAAGCCGAAAACATAGATTTAAAAGGTGAGTGATCATTTCTTCATAGTGTTATTAGTTATAATAATAAGTTTTCTTTCTCTTTTCCATTCTTGCTTCAACAAAGTGAACCTTAGAACCAAAATCTGAAGTTTCAAATTTTTTGAAACCTCCAACCCACCGAGTAGAAAGTTGACCAGGAAAGACTTGCAACTTAACAAAGTGAACCATCAACCAAGTCGGGGAATCGATAAGTTATGAAAATTTAGAACTCTGCGACAAGGTTATAAAACTCTTAGGACTAGTGACTAAGGTTAGGAAAAGCCAAAAAATTTATATTGTATTCCATGGTATTGAATTTGTTATGTGATTCTGCATCATTTTTAAAGAACAACACTTATCACACTACTTATAAATTCCTATTGCATTGCCATTCACAAAATCTTTGATAAAAAATTGAAGGGAATATTATTAATCCATTCCTTGAATAGAAGCTAAAAGTTCAACATCCATAACTTATAAGTTATAAGCTAACAAAAGCTAATAGTTCAACATAAATAACTTATAAAGGCATCCATCCAACTTAAACAATAAAAGCTTAAACTACCAAATCACTTAAATTATACGAAGAAATCCTTACGCATCCATCACCATAAAATCTTTATTTACAGATAAACATTCCACATCAATGAAACTATCCAAAAATCTATCATTCCAATAATAGACAATCCACTGGAAAATATAGAGTTTTAAATTTTTTTGTCTTGATAACGATTTCTTGAAGACAACCATTTTAGAAATTAAAATAAAAGTCTTTGAAGTATCAAGAGAGCCAAATTAAAGAAAATAACATAAAAACTAAAAATTAAATAGTGGTCCCACTCCCAGCACCGATGTACTTTGCTTTCAATTATTTCCACCTCCTTCTCCTTCAATAATGCCTCACGTGCCTTTACTCTTTCCCTGTATTCCCGGTACTTGGTGACAATTGTGGTGATGTTTTTGCTTCTTGGAGTTGTAGTAATCTCTAACCTAGTTCTCCATGTGAACAAAGCCTTTTCACACTCAACCAACATCTAGGATCTTTTCTCTTCTCCACATTTATAAGTCCTAAGGTGGATCTCCACTCCACTCACTGATACATTTTGAACCATTTTTCGACGACAGCCTGTCAGTATTTCGACGGTTGTTTGTCGCTATTTTTGCGTCAGAATTTCAACGGCATTTGAAACTCACCAGTAATTTATTTCTTTCTTGAATATCTCTCTAAACTTCAAAGAGATCACTTTTATATCTAGAATGTTTTCATCAAACTCACCAGTAATTTCCACTCCCAAAATACAATAATCTTCTTTAACTTCCACCAACATTTCATAATATTGATCATCAAGTGTATTATTAATTTCCTTCACCAGATTATCATATATATTCTATTTCCATTCCAATGAAACAGACCAAGAAGGGTCTAGCTTCTTAGGATTATTCACAATTTGCTCACCAATTAATATCTTTAGATCCATATAGTTTAATTCTTTCATTTCTTGAGAGAGCACATAGAGACTAGTTTGATCTTTTTTGAGCTACTAAAGTTCTTTTACTAACTCCACTCCTCCCTCTTGTTAACAACTCGAGTGTAAAAGAGCACAAATTTATTCAGAAATAAGATAGCCTCTTGAGATATTTTATCGATCCCTTCACAAACAGCTCTAGAATAGCTCAAATTCTTTTTAATTTGCTATATGGTGAGCACATCGATGCCCTCTACCTGAGAAATTGAGGCTTCATCAGATGTAGGAGGAGTGGCCATGGAAGAAATAAAGTTACTCAATGCGAGGACTTGAGATTCCAGTTTTATATTTTCTTTCCTATGTTCTTCCACTCTTTTAATCAAGGTATTGACTAAATAATTGGCATGGTACACATCACCTTCCAGTGTTGGAGGCCCCATATCAACATGTGTGACTTTGTAGTCCGCCTCCATTATTTCATCTTCATTTAAATCCTTCACAGGATCAACAATTTCTAACATTTGATTTCTAGAAGTAGCATCAATCACCATCCTTGACATCCTCCTGGCTTTCTTAGGTTTTGAAGAGCTTTGAAGCAACTTTGAAATTGTATCCACTCCAACTGTCATTGTAGGAATATGCTTTCTTTTCTTCTCCACCGCTTTTTTCAGCCATCATGGGGAGGCTACTACTAGAACATAATCTTCATTTCCACTAATATATTCTTTAGGAGTGTTAGGAGTGAAAGGTGGATTATCAACTGGAGGTGGAGAAGAGGGAAATTCATAGTCAAACAAAGGAGGAAAGATATTATCTTCAATGATCTGTTTAAAGATAGCTTCAGAATCTACAACCACAAGTTTTCCTTAATTGGTCTTCTTCTTAGGGGTAGGAGAAAACACCTTGTCTTGTTCACAAATTCTCTTCAACTTGATTGTTTCTTATGGCCTATCACCATCACCTCCTGACTGAGAATTTGTGCTAGAGGACCTCACAGAGGGTTTCCCCAATGATACACTTGCACCAGATGCTTACGTAGACCCCTATTCATTCTTTTGTGATGACTTAGGCTCTTGAACATGACCAACAACTTGCCACCATTTCCCATCCAACCATCCTAGGTTCTTTTAATCAATGGGGTAGCACACACCCTCATATATGAAATTTCACTTTGGCTCCAATCAACCCTAGGGTGGGATTTATCAAGAATTTTTTCATATGCAGTATCTGTGATTGTTGAATCCTCAGCTACATTTTTAGGAATGTGAAATGACAGACCAAAATCCTGTATCTGTTTTAGCATTAGCCTCATATAATATCTTCTCAAAACTTCCTTCTCATTGACACAATCTTCTCAGAAATCTTCGATAGATGGGTGATGCCGATATAAGCTCCCTCCATAGAGATTATGCTTCAAAAAACCCTTACTATCAAAATTAGCTCTCATAGACAAATTCTGGAGGTTATATTCCTTGAGAATTCATTTAGCTCCCCTGGCCATCTGGTTTGATTTGCACACAAAAGAAGGGGTCTCAAATGGGAAGACATACCCTTGTTTCCCCATGTTCATATACTTAATATTAACAATGGCCATTTGTCGAAAAACTTCCAGAAATATCAGTAAATCTTTAGGATACCGAGGTAATTTAAATGGGGCTTTCTCAAAATTCCCTATTATCAGATAGGAAAACTTATCAAATTGGATATAAAAAATCCAAAATTTTGATACAAGAGAAATCGATTCAGGGGAAAGGCACATTTCTAGATTTCCATCTTGCTTCCTCATGACCTCCATTAAAAATGCATCATTAACATGAAAAAAATCACCCATTCCAAATTGTTTAGTGAACTGAGGAAAGTGTTTATACACATGCATATCAGAAGCTGGGGTTCCTTGCGGCTCCAACCTAGGCCAAAAGGACCTCTAACTACCTACAATGTATGTCAGGCAAGAACACATACAAAAAGTAGCAGTCTTATGGAAATTAATTAATTGCTCATTCAAATGGAAACAAATAACTTTAGCCCGGTCAATGAAAATGTTCTCATCACAAACTATCAAGATAAACCAGCACATCCAATCCTCAAATAACTCCACTTGTGCATTCCCAACAACACGGTGCAATAAAGCAATAGCATATGCAATTTCTCCCTTAAAATGCAATCTTTTGAGTTTACTTGGCAGTTGCGACTTACCTTTCTTTTCAGACTTCAAGTAGGTTTTGGCCATGGGTTTCTTACACTAGTCCTTATTCGCTTTGAAAAATTCACCTACAACTACGACAAACATATCTTCTATAGGTTCCCTTTCTGGAATCCCCAATGCATGGGAAACAACTTCAGGAGAAATTTTTGCAATTATAGTTTCATCTACAACTTTAATTTCTCGTGTTTGTGGATTGTACCTTCTCACACATGCACTTATCAGGTCCACACTCAACACAGCTTCTAGAAACCCTCCAACTTGAGCTAGCCTGCTTTCTACGAGTTTTATATCTAGCTCAGACTTGTCGTCCCTCTCCAGGTGCACCCAAAATTCATCTAACTTAAAAGGTCTGAGCGTCGTATCCCTTACACCAACCCAACGTTCACTTTGCATGAGCAAAAAATCATAGAGAACGAATGTTTGCACATGAGATTATGAGAAGTACTAGCCTTGGCAAAGAACAAGAATGCAACCTAAACGTATGAGTAAAAACAATGTTTACACTTGAGAAGTACTGGCCTTGGAAAAGAACGAGAATGTAGACTAAATATTTGAGTAAAACTTTGCCACCCACTTATGCTGTTATTTTTGATAGGATGTGCTTTAAATGCGACATTCAATTTCATTCCATGAAAAGATAGCCTTTAAACTTGCATGCTTTTGGAAATTATTGAAAATACAACTCAAGTTTATTCCGTACATATGATTCAATGAGATGTCAAATGACAGTGCCTTTGAAAGGAAATATAAGTTTTTGAAACCTCCAACCCACCAACTAAATCCACACACCATAACTCAAAGGTTACGTATGCATGAACTTAAGTTACTCAACAAAGTGAACCAAGTCGGGGAATCAGGTAGTTATGAAAATTTAGAACTCTGTGACAATGTCACATGTCACATGTTTATAAAACTCAAAAGCCTAGCGACTAAGCTTTCTTTGCTCCCTTATTTTGAGTCTACAACCATACATCAAAATCCAAATGTTCATCGAACGGTTGAGTATTTTATGATATAAATAATAAACATGTGTGTTAAAGTTTTTTTATTTTTAACCATTAATGCACTCGGATTGACATCAAGGCCTTTATAAAATGAATTGCAATGTCACATTAATAACACAACCATTAATAGCACTAAACACAATAACACTTAACATTGCAATTGCAAAGGACTTAATAAAAGGAATTACAATGTCACATTAATAGCACAACCATTAATAGCATAGTAGCACTTAACATTGGAAAGGACTTAATAAAAGGAATTACAATGTCAAATTAATAGCACAACCATTTATTTTATTACAACTAAATTATAATGTCACATTATTACATCTAGTACAAATACAAAAGTAAGCGCAAGCGCCAAGCTTTTGTTGGATCGTTGGTAAAAATGTAAATTTAATACATGTGTGTTTGAAAATAAATGGGACTTGTCGGGTCAACCATGCACTCTAAAAATAAATGTCTAGGACTTTTGGGATCAACCATGGTGTTTGAAAATAAATGCATGGGGAAATGCGGGCTAATCAAACCATGGAAATGGGAGTTGCGAAGATACAAAATGTACTTTTCCCCTTTTAAAATCAAAGTCATGCAGAAGATGAGGTGTTGTAAAACTGCTCCCATCTTCTACTTGCAGCTTCCATGCATTGGGAGAGCACTTATCTCCATCAGAGCTCCTCATCCTGGCTCAAAACCTGTCTGAGAAGTCAGCTAAACCAAATCAACTTTTTTCCAATTCCACCCATTCTGAACTTGAAGGAAATTGGTCTTTTACTCTATAACTACACAATTGCAGGTAGGAGAATTTAGAGTATCCCCAATAATTCCACATCATCTTCTTCCTAAATCGTATTCCTTATTAACCCTACAAAATGAAAACCCTTATGACAACTCAAACATTGCACTCAAATTCTCAATAGTAAAGCCTTTAGCCTTCAACAAATGATTTCAATTTTCAGTTGTGCTCACTATCCTTATTTATGGGCAATAGTACCGCCAATAGTGCCACTACCAGCCTAGTTCCTGTGTACACCTCACACGTATCACATGTGAGGTTAGGTATAATCATGATTCATGAATCATAATCGTGATTCACACAAACCAAAAAACATACTTAAATTTTAATCAATTTATGTAACTTAAGCCTCAAATTTATTTAAATGTTTAATTTGATTGACATCTGGACTCTGACAATTGTCAAAATCGCTAGTGCCCCTCAAAGTTTAAACAATATGAAATCATTACAAATCTTGTTTCACTAGCCATTTAGTCCTGCATTGGCAGAAAATTCTAAACTGTTGATCATTGTAAATCTAACAGTTAAAGGGTGATTCTTGAGGTTTAAGTTTGCATGACTAGCGCTATGTGCATTTCATTCTAGAATGCAACTACAACCATACATCAAATGTTCATCGAACAGTTGAGTAATTTATGAATTATGATATAAATAATAAACATGTGTTTTAAAGTTGTTTTAAACTTTAATGCGCTAGGATTGATATCAAGGCCAAGGGGCCGATAACTTAATGTTGCAAAGGACTTAATAAAATGAATAATGATACTAGGAACCGGGGGAGAAGGTCAATGACAAATTAGAAATCAATAACATTTAAATTTTTGGTAAACCCTAACAAGAGTGACAACTTTTAGTGTTTATAATGTTTTTTTGTCAATTTGATGGCAGCTTTCTTTTTTCATTTGTATTGCTTTATGTTTTACTTTTAAATCTGCATTCAATTATTTCATAAATAGATAATACTTAATTTCTCAAAGGAAAAAAAATTGATTTGAATAGATTTATAGACACTAAACTTAGAAAATAACTCTTTGATGGCAACTTTCTTTTTTCATTTGTATTGCTTTATGTTTTACTTTTAAATATGCATGCAATTATTTCATAAATAGATAATACTTAATTTCTCAAAGGAAAAAAAAATTGATTTGAATAGATTCATAGACATCGAACTCAGAAAATAACTCTTTACTGTAAATTTATAACCATTTATTTTATTACAACTGAATTACAATGTCACATTATTACTATCACTATTACTAACCCTATTTAATAATTTATGGGCCACTAGTGCCACTACCAACTTGATTCATGCAAGCCAAAAAACCAACTTAGTCAATTCGTGTATCTTAAGCCTTACATGTACAATTAAAAATTAAAATGTTTAATTTGATTGATGTCTAGCTACATGCAAATTGTACCTCAATCTGGCAAGCTGTCAAAATCACCAGACTCCAGTTAGCACTACCAATGCCACTCAAACAATATGAAATCATTACAAATCTTGTTTCATTAAAGCTATGAGTTTTCTAATCAATTGCTTCAGATGTTCAAAAGATTGAGAATTACAATTAAAATAAATGTAATACGTCGAGACATTGAAAAAAGAGAAATGAGCCTCGATCTCGCCACGTGTCTGCATCTAATGGTTCTAGTGTTATTTCAGAGGTTTTAATTCACAATTCTATTGATTTTCCTTTACATCCTTTGTGTAAAATGTACTTAAGTTTTTAAGCCTTGGTCCTATGTTCTTCGTAGGCAGTCCCTCTTTTAAAACAATTTTTTTGCACGTGCACATTTCTACCACTTAAGTTCTTGTATCGCTCATCACCAAAATCCAACCCATCGGGTTCATTACCATGATGATGAGCCTTCATCTCCCCACGTGTCTTCATCTAATGGTTCTAGTGTAATTTTGGAGGTTTCAATTCACAAATCTACTGCTTGAGAGATACTTCTGGAATGAAACTATAGTCGTCCATCAAAAAATCATCGAACGGTAGTGGTCCATAATGTTGTGTGGTCGTTGAAACTTTAGAACTAAAGTCTAAAGTTTCAAAGTTTTCAAAACTTCTGACCCACCAACTGCATAGATGACCAAGAAAGACTTGCAACTAAGGTTAGGAAAAGCACCAAAACCTCAACTTTGGTGAATTAAGATAGGAAAGGTGGCAAGGATAGTGCATTTATGAAGTGAAGATCATGGGCAGATTTTAGCAAGTGGACATGACTGGAGGATCGATGGGTAATTAAGATTGGTACGTGTGGAGTTTGGAAAATTATTACCTCTTGGCTAGGCCTGGAATTTGATGGCCACCCCTACCTATCATATGAAAATTTTGTGACGGATTGTTCATTTAAATGCCTATCACTTTACGTTTTATGAAAAAAATTAACTGTCAAAAAAATATTTAATTTATATTTTTTTTATATAAAATCTTTTATATTAAAATATTATTGATTTTATTAATCATACATATTAAATAAATGTTGTTGAATTTTTTTTATCGTTTAATCCTTAAATTCATCTTTCTAAAAACATAAATTATTTGTACAAGGCAAATAAAATTTCAACATGCTCACCAATAAAACCAAATGTTTTATTATCTTGAAAAAAATCAAAGCTGAGAATCACTGTAAACAAAATGCTATAAAATAAGTGTTGTTAAATAAATCATATATATTAATATAAAGTGAAATTAGAAAGAATTATTCCAATTCTAAACTAATTTATATTTTTATCATAAACATTATTATATACTTTAGATTTATCTTCATCCATCAACTACCAAAAATTATTCCAATTCTAAACTAATGCTATAAAATATACTTTAGATTTATGTTCATCCATATCAACTACCAAAAAAGTTGGTTAACCAACACAGTTTCCATTTCCAACATATCAAATTATCCCTAATCATACCCGCATGAAATCTACCCTTCCAACCATTGTTCGTTCCCCAAGGTGTTTTACAATTACAATGCAAATCTAGGCATAAGCCCCGAAAAACAAAATCACAAACAAGATTTAGTACAATAATCTATTTTTTTTTAAAAACTTGTACTACTTAGATGCCCTTCGATGAATTACCCATCTCCAAAGGCTCTATCTCCATTAACGGTGTCATCTTCTTCCTCGGACGCAGACCCTTCTTTTCATGCATCTCTACTTTGGCGATGTCTTTGAGATTCTCTATGACCTCCTCAACCTCCATTAGCTTGATGCAAATTTTGAGTGCTTTCCACCTGCACTCCGCACCTTCTCGCCACAAAGCTTTGGTGCGTCCTTCTGGTCACCTGATAAAGAGATGATTTAAATCCTCGAACTCTGGGCCTCCACCATCCATGCCTTAAACCTTAACAAGCCCCACTCTTGGTATCGCATGTTCCAAAATGCCTTCCATATCTTTTAAAAAATCTTTGTGAACCAGAGTTTTCATGACTTTCCTCACTACATCCATCAACTCTCCTAAGTCCAGACCCCAAGCCATGACCAATGAATAAATATCCATATCGGTCCTGTATCTTTGCTTTAATTATACAAATCCATTACCCAATATAAATTGAACTGCTTGCGCCACTTGCACATCCTTGAAGAGAAATAAACCCCGCAGCTGCTTCACATACGCTTTGCCAACAAAAGGGTCCAGCTTCCTCCACAATATCAAGGTGAAATTGGCCTCCATTGTTTCTCTGGTTCACTGGCTTCCATACAACCACCCACCGTTGACTGACTACATGAGATGTGTGTCTTTAATACATCTCAATTTTCCAACCATCTCCATTAATGCCGATTCTGAAACGTGCGTCCAACGCCGGCAAAAAACCTTCATAAATGCTTCACTTTTTACAGAAAATTCTGCGCCTCCTTCACTTACTAAACAATGTTTAATTTGCCAATGTTTTTTCTTAATCATTTGAAAATAGGTTTAATTCGCCAATGAATTTTATTTTTTAGTTTGAAAAAAAGTTTTAATCTCCAAGAAAATTATTTTTTCTCATTTGAAAACAGGTTTAATTCGCCATTTAAAATATTTTCTTGGTTTGAAAATAGATTTTAATTGCCAATGGAAAAAATTTAGTGGTTTTAAAAAAATTGCATTTCGCTAGGATTTTCTACAAACTTCTAACGATTAGAAAAGATTCACCAATGGACTTTTTTTTCACAAAAAATGAAAACAATTGCCACTAAAATTAATATTTTTATCAGGAAGTATACAAGATTCGCCAGGATTTTACACCTTTGTCGAGGGGGGGTTTCTTAAATTTTTCCCTAGTGAAAACCATGAAAGGTTGATGGGAGGTGTCTTTCATTTTGAATCAAGATCATGAGCCACAAGAGTTGGGCTTACTGCAGATGTAGGGTGTGAATTCTTAACATGTTCACAGTAAGGGGGGAATTTTGGGAAATTAAATGTTAGTGTTCACATAAGTTAATAATGTGAGTTGTTATTGCAACGCACATAGCTATTACGGATGTGAGAAGTTTGTTTGTTTGTAGAGTTGTTAAAATAACTCATTATAATTAGGAAATTTGTTTAGAGAGTTTCCTATAAAATAGGATGTTAGAATCCTTTAAATATGTAATATGCATTAAACGAATAGGAAAATAAGATGAGAAAATATAATATTATTGTGTGCTAAATATGCTCCTAATCTCTCTCTTTCCATATTATATATATATATATATATATGGCCCCCAATGTTGGTTAAGCAATGAACGAGCATCACCATTGGTGCTATAGTCGCTAGCGACCAACAACTTAGTTGTTGCCATGCATTGTGGCCTTAAGCGTTGGCCGAGCTACTTAATAGTAGCTAGTACTATGAATATCATAACACTTTAAAAATCATTTTTTTTGAAAAATATATTGTGCCTACACCTGTACAAGTGGTCGTAGAGGGGTCATACGACCCTTGTACTATTTTTTTTCCTCAGAAGTTCTCATTGATGAATATAGAAAAATTTATAGTCAAAATTTGTCTATTCAGCTTCTTGAGCTCAATGGTGATCTCCATTTTTCTCCAATACACACCAAAACAAAATCCAATTCCAAAACTTACAAAAAAAATGAAGATTCTAGATTTGATGCTCATATAACCCTAGTTGAAGAAAACCTTCAAAATTTGAGAAGGGTTTGTTGAATCCATGCTTTGATACCATGTTGAAATTGTGAAAACACATACAAGGCATGATTAAACAACAAACAAGAACACCTTCCACACACGAGAGTTGCAAAAAATTAATTTAGATATCTCCTCAAAAACAAAAACTCATAGAATTGTTGAATTGCTAGAGTCATCAATTGAATAATACAATGAAGGAGAGTGCTTATAAGAGAAAATATTAAATGATTAATGGACTAGAAATTATGAAAAGTGTCATCATCCTATGTTATATGACAAAATAATCTAATAATAGCTCAATCTAATAAAAGAAAAAAATACTCTTAATTTTAGCTTAAATGCATAAAGTGAAATTATTCTAATAATCAATTAAAGATTAATTAATAGCTAATGAATGATTACTCTAGCAATCTATCCCACTTGATATGACTTCATCTACCCCACTAAATTTTATCTTTCCTCCAACACCCCTATGTGATAATGCAAAATAAAAATAAAAAGTGCAGGACCCTTCCCCATCCACTTCTAAGGGTAGGCCTAAGAGACCTCCTAGACCTCCTCAATGCCACACTTGATCTACTACCCAACTTGAATTCACCCTACCTACTTTCCAATCTACATATACCCACTCTACTTCTAGCTCATCTCTTGAAAAACCTCAAAATAAATAAAATAATAAGAAATTTAAGTGAATTGATATTTTTCTTGTCCATTTTTCCCTTCCTCCTATTATTTTAGAGACTAGTGATATTTCTTCTTTCCCCAAAACCATAAACTCGTCTAATTTCCATGTGATTTATAGTGCCATCCTTTCATCCATTGTCCTACCTACCTATTCCTATCACCAATTTTTTCTTGATAGACTAAAATTGTTTAGATTAGATATTATCCTACCTTGCTCCCTACCAAACAAACACAAACTTGAAAACTACCCTACCCACTCTACTGCCAATATAAATCCAAACTAATTATTTTACCTCCTTCTCTAACTTATTCTACATATAATATCTCTCTAGTTGAGGTGCCTCTCTTTCATAATGTCTTGATCTTTCTCCCCTCATGTCTACTAGTATTATTGAAGATCAAATATTGGTGGAATATTCTTTTTTTAGCTATCATTTGATTTAGTTGATGGGTTCTTTTTATACTTAGTTTCTTTGACCATCTATCCTTATACAAACATTCAAGAGGGCACTGATCCTCCCACATCTTCAAAATGTCCCCTTTCTACTACTACAATACCTCCTTTATTGACTTATTTAGCACCTACCCTCAATGAGTCATCATTTACCAACTTGTTGGATGATGACTTCAACGATTAGGTATTGTATATCTTTCTAATTTTTTGATGGATATTTGGCATTTCCTTTACTCCTATTGATGTCATTTATCAAATACACTCTTAGGTTTACCATATACTTTGTTTGTAGCAATATATTTTCATTTTTCCTCTCCTTGGGGAAAACATGTTAGTGACTATGAGGACATATGATCTAATATATATTTACAAGGGATCATTTTTCCATTCCACTTTTATATCTTAAAATTAAATACATGTTTTTTATGTAGTTATTTAAAAGGGGCAATATATCCACATTCACACATGCAAATGTGCACATAACATGCTCTCAAAGCATTAGTAACTTGTGGTCCCAAGTATAGAGGTATCATTGGATTTATCCACAAATTACACTAGTAATGTAATCATTGGTATTATATTTGCATATGATCTGCTTAGCAATAGAGTATGTTAGCACATGTAGCTCATCATAGCTACTTTCATATTTTTTTTAATCACCCAATAATAGAGTATGCTAGTACATGTGATTCACAAGGGTATTATATGGTTCCTAGAAAAAAAATCATGTTGGATGTTAACCATATCCTACATTTTATTAACAAAAAATTATGTTAGGATTATTTATTTCTATTTTCAAGTAACAAAACACACTAAAAAATATTGAATTTTCTTCTACACATCTTTGTGCATGTTTCCTAATTTATTACCATGTGTGTCTTTTCTAATTTCATTTTATATGTGTTGTATAAATGTTGGATTATATATGATTTGCTAACATATTGTGAGTTGCAAATAATATTTTTCTAATGAATATTTACTTTTTGCAAGTTTTAGGTTTTTTAACATTGTTGTGTTGCATGTTTTTCTTGTTTAACATACTATTTTGTAGATTTTTTATTAGGGGAATTAGATTTCTTGATCAAGAAAGTTGTCATGTATCCTCAAAGTATTTACTATTTTTAGTACTTTCTTTCTTACTTTAGTGTAGATTTATCACCTAGTGACTAAGCTACTAAAGTGGAAGCAAAATGTAAGGTCAAAAATTGTATACCCTGCAATTGTAAGTCAAAATTTATATACCCTACAATTTTGAAACTTACAAATTATCTTTATTTTAGTATCCACTTACTTAGCATGTTTCTAGGATGCATTTAGCCTAGCCTTGGCCTTTAACTCACTCCTAGTGCTAGCTTTGTTTTTTGTTTTGTGTGTCCAAGTTCATCTTATGTGTTTTCATTTTTTCCTTGTGCCCATTCAATAGTTTTTTCCAATTTTTAAAGTTTTTGACCATGTCATACTTGGATGTTAATTCTAGCACATGGATGTCTACATGACAAAACCTTTGTCTTGGAAGAAAAAAATTATACAACAATTATTTCCAATCAAATATTTACCTCTCAACTTCCAAATTTTTTGGTTACTCAACTTCCAAATTTTTTGTTTAACCATTGTAGGATCAATAGGATGGAATCCCAATAGATACATATGTTCAAGAGTATCTTTTTGGTGACCTTTAAGCTTCTCTCCCCACTCTCTACACATTTTCTCATAAATTTTCTATGACTCTCCTTGCCTCTTGGATGAAATCTCTGCAAGCATCACTTTATTAACTTTCTATTAGCATTCTACTTCATCATTTTCATAGATTTCCTTTTCCAAGTTGTAGGATTCTTGTTGCAAAGCTTCCTTGCTTATTGTTGGAGATTTTTATATGGAGGGATGTCTTATCATATAAAAGAATATATTTCTTTTACTATCAAGAGAGTAAAATTCTTCATATTTTTCTTGAGATAGGTATCATTTGTTGGAGTTTAATCCCAACCGCTGCATTTATTCCTCCTCTGTATGTTTTTCCAACAATCATTTCTCTTTCCATTCTCTCACATGCATAAAGCATTGCTTTAGATTTGTATTTAATGCAAAATATTCACCTTCAAATTTTCTTTGTTGGCTATTAAATCAACATTTAATTGTAATTAAAGTTTTTGGTTTTCCCTCCATTTGTTGGGCTCTTTCATAACTTATGCAAGAAGATTTGTAATGTCTTTTTGTGTGGATGAGAAAAATAACTAAAAAAGAGAATGAATAGAATGTAAGTAGGGTAGAAAATAATAGGAAGAAGATGGATGTACAAACAACATGAACAATCTCAAAATAGGGGACTTTCATTTTTTTTTCTGGGCATAGAAGAGCAGTAGCTCTGCCATTGCACAGGCAATCTTTTGTATGAATTTTGTTATTAATATAAAAATTTATTTGCAGTTCATCCCATACTCTTCTTTGTGTTTTGTTTTTTTTTTTACTCTACCTCTACCCAACACATGGTATCAGAGCCAAAGGTTGCTCAAAGAAATTTTTAAGTAGAGCTCAAGGTTTTTAGAGCAGGTCTTCAAGGAGCCAAGGTATTCTCATTGTCAACAATGGCAGCAAGCACAAGCTTGAAAAACCCACAACTCCCACAATTTAATGGCAAGAACTATGACTACTAGGAAATCACCGTGAGGGCATTTTTTTGCTAACAAGATTTATGGGAGCTAGTAAAGAATGGTTTTCCAGAACCAGTTGATACAACAACATATAATGCATTAACTCAGGCATAGAAGGATTTATTTAAAGATACTAGGAAGAAGGATTCAAAATCACTTTTCTTTATCCTCCAAGGAGTGCATGAGAGCATTTTCCCAAGGATTGCAGCAGTAACAAGGTCCAAACAAGTATGGGATATACTTCAAACAACCTATCAAGGTATGGAAAAAGTTAAGATAGCTAAATTACAAATATTGAGAAGGGATTTTGAAACAATGTACATGAATGATAATGAATTAGTAGATTCATTCTTCACCCAAATCATTAGACTGGTAAATCAAATCAGATCACATAGTGAGATAGTTGAAGATATGAGAGTGGTTGAAAAGATTCTAAGAAGTTTTCCCACAAAATTTGAGTCAATTGTTGTAGCCATAGAGGAAACAAATAAACTCTCACAGTTTTTAGTTGATGAGCTCCATGCATCTCTTATTTCACATGAACATAGGTTGAGTAGGTCAGTAAACACATCGTTGGAGCATGCATTCAAGTCACAAGTTACAATCAGCCATGGTAGAGGCAGAGGATGAACAAATTTCAGAGGTAGAGGAAGAAATTCTCATTGAGGTGGAAGAAGTAGCCCATCAAGCTCGAGTGGAAGAGGTAGCAGCCATAACCCAACTCAAAATGCATCTTAAAATCATCCTCAAGGCCAAAGGTATGATAAATCTCAAGTCCAAATCCAATGTCACTATTACAAAAAATATGGGAACTATTTGAATGAATGTTAGAAAGAAACAATATGATTCTAGACAACATAATGCAAATTTCACAAAAGCAAACCAAAACCAAAAACCATAACAAAGCACTATATTTTTGGCATGCAATGTTGCACAAGCAAATGAAAAAGATGTATGGTTTTTAGACTCAGGTTGCAGCAATCATATGACATGGAATTTAGAAATGTTTTCTAGTTTGGATGAGAGTGTAAAATCTGATGTAACATTGGGAAATGACAATAAAGTAGAAGTCAAAGTAAAAGGGAACATCAACATTCTAACCAAGAAGGGGGAGAATAAATATCTAACTAATGTTTATTTTGTTCCCAGTTTAAAAAATAATTTAATGAGCATTGGGAAGCTTGTTCAAAAAGGGTATAGAGTATTTTTTAAAAATGGAGAGTGTATAATTCTAGACAAACTTCCAAGCAATCAACTCATTTCCAAGGCTCAAATGACCAACAATAAGATGTTTCTCCTAAGGTTAAAACTAGATTTGAGTGTATATTATGCTCAAGCACACCACTCAATGTCTCCACAAGTGGGTAAAGAAGAAAATGTAGCAGTCATACAAACAATCTTTCAAGCATAAATAAAAGATGAAAATTGGCTTTGGCATCTAAGATTTGGGCATTTAAACTTTGGAGCTCTAAACTTGCTTCATAGGAAAAGCATGGTCAAGGGATTGCCTCTAATAGAGAAACTAGAAAGAGTATGTGAAGAGTGGATCTTAGGAAAGCAACATAGAGAATCATTTCCAGCAGGTATGTCAATGAGAGCTAAGGTACATTTGGAGATCATTCATTCAAATTTGTGTGGGCCAATGCAAACACCTTCAATAGGTGGTAGATTCTATTTTTTGACATTCATTGATGATTACTCAAGGAAAACATGGGTTTACTTTCTAAAGCATAAGAGTGAGGTATTTGAATATTTTTTTCAATTCAAAGCTCTTGTTGAAAAACAAAGTGGTCATTACATCAAAGCATTGAGAAAGGAGAGAGGTGGTGAATACATCTCAAATGACCTTCTAATATTTTGCAAGGAACATGGAATTCACAAGTAATTCACAAATAGATACACACCTCAACAAAATGGGGTAGCTGAAAGGAAAAATAAAACTATCATGGAAATGGCTAGAAACATGTTGAAAGCCAAACATTTGCCAAATTAATATTGGGCTGAAGCTATATCATGTGCAACCTATATAATGAATAGATTTCCAAAAAAAAGTGTTAAGAATATGATTCCAGAAGAAGCTTGGAGTGGAAGAAAACACAATGTTGCTCACATGAGAGTGTTTGGATGTGTGGCATACACACATGTACCAGATGAATTGAGAAGAAAATTAGACAACAAAGGAGAAAAATGCATATTTGTTGGATATAGTGATGAATCAAAGGCTTACAAGTTGTATAATCCAATCAACAAAAAGGTTATAATCAGTAGAGATGTGCAGTTTATAGAAGAGGAAGCATGGGATGGAAGTACATAGAAAAATTACTCAACATATTAGCAAGCATACCGCAAGAGGAAAATGAAGTTTCTATACCAACAGGTACTACTTCAAATGTGACTCCTTCCACACCCATTAAACCTCAACAAAGTGGTCCACAAGTGAAACCATCATCAAGTGTAAGGGAAATTCATGTATACAAGAAAACACTCCAAGAAGTGCACAACTAACACCATCTACAACAAGGATTTTTAGTGTAGGACCAACAAGTCCACAGTCCACAGGTTCTACATCAAGTGACATGTCAAATCCTACATTGGAAAGCTTAAGAAGACAAAAAATCAGAAGTATTAGAGAGATTTATGAGCATAATGAAGGTGAAAACAATGCAAGTCAGACTTCTCTCTTTGCTTTGTATTCACTTGTAGATGATCCGATTCATTTTGAAGAAGCAATTAAAGAAGAAAAATGGGTAAATGTAATGGATGAAGAAATTGATGCAATTGAAAAGAATCAAACATGGGAGTTAGTGAGCCTTTCAAAATGAAATATGTCATAGGAGTTAAGTGGGTTTACAAAACCAAATTGAGTGCAAATGGTGATGTGCAAAAACATAAGGAAAGACTAGTGGCAAAGGGATATTCACAACAACCTGAAATTGATTACAATGAGACATTCACTCTTGTAGCTCGTCTAGACACCATGAGAATGATACTTGCCATAGAAGCTCAAAACAAGTGGCTTGTTTATCAAATGGATGTAAAATCAACATTCTTAAATGGTCATCTTGAAGAAGAAGTTTTTGTGGAACAACCACCTAGGTATGAGATTTTAGGCCAACAAGACAAGGTTTATAAGCTCAAGAAATCTCTATATGGTTTCAAGCAATCCCCAAGAGCTTGGTACAACATAATTGATTCTTATATTCTATAAAATGACTTCAATAGGTGCAGCAGTGAGCCTACTTTATACACAAATATGAATGAAAATAGTGAAACTCTAATTGTATGCTTATATGTTGATGATTTAATAATCACGGGTGACTTATCCATTGATTTGTTCAAAGGAGCTATGAAGAAGGAATTTGAAATGACTAATTTGGGTCTCATGAAATACTTTGTAGGCATTGAGGTGAATCCAAATGAAAATGGTATATTCATATCTCAAACAAAGTATGCTAATGATATTTTGAAAAGGTTTAATATGTTAAAATGCAAATCAGCACCAACACCAATTGTCACAGGTTTGAAACTAAGCAAAGATGACAAAGGATCCAATGTAGATCCAACTTTATATAAGAAACTTATTGGTAGTCTCATGTACCTAACAGCCACAAGGTCGGACATAAAGTATGGTGTAAGTCTAATTTCAAGGTTTATGGAGTCTCCAAAAGACTCACATTGGAAAGTTGGGAAAAGAATTCTAAGATATGTGAGTGGAACAAGAAATTATGGCATTCAATATTCATGCTCAGATGAGTTCAAACTCATTGGTTACATCATGGATAGTGACTGTGTTGGTAGCATGGATGACAAAAAAAGCACATTCGGTTATGTTTTTCATTTTAGAACAGGGGTTGTATCATAGGCCTCAAAAAAACAACCCATTATCACTCTTTCTTCAGCAAAAGTAGAGTATGTAGCAACAACAGGGGCAACATGCCAAGCAATTTGGATGAGAAGAGTGTTGAAAGAGTTGAAGCATGAACAAGAAGATGCAACAAAGATACATTGTGAGAACAAATCAGGAATAACACTGTCCAAAAATCTAGTCTTTCACAAGAGAAGCAAACATATTGACACTAGATATCATTTCATTAGAGAGTTGATTAACAATGGAGAGATCTTTTTGGAATTTTGCAGGTCTCAAGATCAATTTGCTGACAGTTTTACTAAGCCATTGGGAAAATATTTATTTGAATATTTGAGAAGTTGTTTGGGTGTTTATGCTAAAGACAAATGCACCAGAAATTTCAGAACTATAAGTGGAGATAGATGCGCCATAAATTTTAGAACTGGAAGTGAAGATAGATGCGCTGAAAATTTCAAAACTGTAAGTGAAGATAGATGCTCCAAAAATTTTAAAGTCCGAAATAAAGATGGATGCTCTGGAAATTTTGAGAAGAATGTTAGCCAATTGTGATTAAGGAGGAGTGTTGGAGTTTAATCCCAACCGTTGCATTTATTCCTCCTCTATATGTTTTTCAAGCAATCATTTCTCTTTCCATTCTCTCACATGTGTATAGGATTACTTTGGATTTGTATTTAATGCAAAATTTTCACCTTCAAATTTTCTTTTTTGGTTGTTAAATCAACATTTAATTGTAATTAAAGTTTTTGGTTTTCCCTCCATTTGCTAGGCTCTTTCGTAGCTTATGCAAGAAGCTTTGTATTTTGTTTTTGTGTGGGTGAGAAAAAGAACTGAAAAAGAGAATGAATAGAATGTAATTAGGGTAGAAAAGAATAGGAAGAAGATGGATGTACACATAACATGAACAATCTTAGAACAAGGGACTTTCATTTTGTTTTTTTCTAGGCATAAAAGAGTAGTAGCTCTGCCATTGCACAAGCAATCTTTTGTATAAATTTTGTTATTAATATAAAAATTTGTTTGCAGTTCATCCCCTGCTCTTCTCTATGTTTTGTTTTTGTTTTTTATTACTATGCCTCTGTCCAACATCATTTACATTTTTTATTTCCTTAAGTCTTATTTTTCTCCCAATCCTTCATCTTTATTCTTTTTTTTTACTATTTTATCTAGTTGTAGCATTGTAAATTGTTGACCTTGACAATTTCACACTATTTTTAGCCCCCCCTTATATTCCAGGACCTAATATGCTCATAATTTTCTTGTTTTATTATCATTTTCAAAAATTCAAAATAAAATTGGAAATTAAAATTAATTATTTAATTAATGACAATTGAAATTTCAAAATAGGTCTGGTCTAAGATGATACCACCCTTGAATAGCTTATTTTGGCCCAATTTTGAATGTTATTGTTGGAATTTTTATGTTTGCAAATTCAAATTCATTTGTTAGATTTTCAGAATTAATTTTGTAGGAAATAAAGAAATGCATATAAATATAAGTCTTTTTCACCATTTGAAAACCTAATGAAAATTTTGAGCAATTGAGAATCCTAAAAAGTAATCAAGGTAAAATAAAGAGTAGAATAAGCATCGTGATTACAACATTTTCATCAGTCAAGGTTCATGTTAGAAATGTGTCAAGTTCATAAGTAATATTTTTCATGTTTTGTGTTCATCTATTTTGTGAGTACTAACACTTGCATGACTTCCTATCAATAAGTAAATCTTCCTTGCATGATATGTGTATCATGAATTCAATCCATTAAGGAGATCATATATGAATCATAAATTGCATCACTTGTCATTTGTCACTTCTTTTTATCCATTTTCCTCTACCTGATCTAGGGTAAGCACTCTTTACATCATCATAACCCTTGTGGAGGTAGAAACACTAAAATAGGATTTGACTTAGGAAATCCCCTATATGGCACAACCATTTATCTCCTCTCTTATTTGTAGGTGGAAGATATAAATTGGATTTGGGAAAATATTGAAAAACTAATAGAAATATCAAGCATTCAAGCTTCCTATTTCACCAAATTAGGGAAAGAGGAATCATTCAACAATAGACAAAGTTTCAAATCTAAGTTTGACAAGAAAGAAGCTACAGATTGTGACTCACTTGTACCTATTTAGTTATTTTAGAAAGCAACTTCTTCCAATCTAGGGAGCCATCACCCTTGACCAAGAAATTCAACCCTAACTTGCATGACAAGTTCCTTTGTCTCTACACTCTACTTCTCTTTCATTAGTTTT
>VDFB02067252.1:97707-202948 GCA_007258455.2 Sequoia sempervirens
ATTGCTGTGAGCCTAGCTTGCCCTGGATTTGTGGACACTCCTCTTCTGGATGAAGGTTTATCATAGTTTTAATTCCAGAACTATTCACTAAATGAAACTTACACTGCTATATATCCTTTTTTATTTCAGCTGAAGATTAATTTGGGTTTTTCCTTGTTCGGATTGGCAGTGGAAAAAGACGAAGAAGACATTAAACTACTGAAGATTCTGAACATGTATGATCGTAAGAAAGCTGAAGATCCAAATGATGTGGCCAAAAGGGTTTTGGAAGGTGCCAAGAAAGGGTCATTTTTGATTGCGAAGACCAATTATCCAGGGCTGTTTCTCTCTACCGTAGCAAGAGGATTTTTGCCAGCTGAGAGTTTGGGGAGATTTTTATTGGAGATGGTTCTGTATTTTCCATTCCGAGCCATAACCGTGCTAGCTCAGAATGAGTACAGAAAAGTTTTACTCGAGCATTTCAGGAGAAACAATGGCCGCCAATGCAGTTGAAAAATTAAAGTGATGGCCCTTGTCATCCATAATCACTTATTAAATTCCGTACTTATTACTCATTTCTAAAAGTCCTTACTTAATTATCAGAGATGTCCATAGTGTCTGAGCAGGATATCAAAGGGATACTCTTTCTTCCATGCTTGTAGTAAAGATTCGACCCTAATACCTAGTGCTATAGCTCTTCATTTTTAAGATTAAAATGATGAGAACATGTACGTTATCTTAACCTTGAACAAGAAGTTTGAATAAAAATTATGTGAGTTCTTAAGCTGATCCAATCTTGCAGCCTTCTTTTTTCTTTTACCTATGTCTTCAGTTATGATTGGACCCTTCAATTTAATCATAATATTTTTAATAATTTAATTGATTAAAATTGTGTGGGAGTTTTTTATATTAACATTTTATTTTATATTGTATAGTTTAATATAATTATAAATAAATTATAAATTAGATCATATTATAATTTGTTATTAGAATAGATTAAATTAGCAATAGATTGTAAGTCAAAGTTAATACAAAGATAGGGAAGGCTCAACAAACAAGATTTATAATGATGGTAAGATGGATCGTTTCATGCTTTACAATTTACTTTTACATGTTTTTTATTCATTTTAGTTGTCTTGTCACATGTATGTTTTGACCTCTTTTCGACCCTCTTTATTACTTTCCTTAGTCATGTCCTAGTTGTGTATGTCTCCTAGCCCTTTTAATGTGTTAGTCCTTTTTAATTTAGTGTTATTTTTTCTTTCTTCCCTTATCTTAAGTGTCTTCCCCTTTTCCATGACCCGTCCCTCATCTTGTCACATTTTTAAATGGATCAAATTAATAAGACCTTATCCCTTAAACTTAGTGAAATAATCACCTTTGACCTCTTAAAATCTTGCTTTTGGAATCTTTTAGTGGAAAACCTTATCGTTGATTTCTCGTAGAGAATTGGGGGTTCAAGGGAAATGCCCACCCCTTGGACAAATTTGGGATTATAAATGACTTTTTAATCTAATAAAAAAGATAAATCTTCACAATTGATTCATTTAATGATGGCACAAAGCACACACAAGATTTGAAGCTCAATTTGCCTCTAAACATTCATTAAATAAGCATCCAAAATCAATTTTGACCCTAAACTTTTGTTTTGGGTGCGATTTTTGAGCATTTTCCTCCAATAGAACAAGTTTATGTTGTCGATCATGAAATATATACAAAGGGCTAGCTTTCATAGAAAACCAACGTAAAGTTTTTATGGTGCTTCCATTCACCTATATAGTTGAAATAAACAACAATAATATAGCATTATTGAGCTTTTGTATTAGCCACTCTAAATTTTATATGAAAATAATTTGGTTTTATTCTTATTTAACTAGTAATCTACATAGTCTCTTTCATTGACCATCCCTCAACCTTCCTCGTCCATTTGCATCAACCCAATAGCCATTTTGGTCATCTTTTTTATTTTCATTCCCTCTTACCTCCATTGCAACCCAAGGACCTACTAGCTTTATATTTTTTTTGCATCATTGTATTTTGAGTCAAACCTATTTGTCATTATCAACCATATCAATATTTTTAATAGTCGATATTCAATTTACATCCAATTTTTTTGGATGTGGTTCTTTGTTTGTTTGTATTTTCAGTCCCCTAGCTCACCCTACCCCCATTACAACCCTAGGACTTGTTAGCTTTTCATTTTGTTTACATCATTATATTTTGAGTCAAACTCATGTATCATATCAATAGTATTAGTCAATATCATATATTTGAATTAGATTTTTATTTTTAGGTCTTTGTTTATTTGAATTTCCAACTCCCCTAGCTCACCCTACCTCTATTGCAACCCTAGGACCTCCTATCTTTGTACTTTGTTAAAAAAATTGCATTTTGAGTCAAACTCATTTACATACCAATCATTATCAGACCTCTATCAAAATTTTGTTTATAGGTCTTCAATCATTTGTCTTTCTTATTCTTCACTAATCACCCCCTTTGCAAACCCTACAAAACACGGTCTCACTATTATTTTGTAAAACTTTTACATATATATATTTTTTTTCTCAAATCACTTATGTCTAAGACCTATCTCTAATATTTTTATAGCTATTACACCCTCACTCTCATAGCCAAGCCACACCTTTATAGATTTTTTGTATTTACCAAAACACCAAATTCTTTATGTGTACAAGTTAGAATAGTTGTAAATGTTTTGCATGAACATATTTTTAGTTTTATATTACTTTTTTTGTAAGTGGCCAAAATTTTAATTTCTAAGTAGTTCAGCATTTCAACTAATCATCGCACTAGAAAAGACTAAGATTCAAAAACACTATTTTTATGATAGATAAAAAAAAAATACTCAAAGGGGAGACCTTGTGGTGTGATGGTGGGGCTTCTTTCTTGTAGTTCTATCAACTAAGGTTCAAACTTTACGAGGTTGTCTTTTACTATGTCAACAATTGAGGGCTCCCTAGGATCTTGTATCTATCTTTACCTATGGCATGTGGAGTTGTACATTTGCATGTCATCTAGGGGTTATGTCCCTAGTTTAAATTTTGGGGAGACCCTATGGTGTGATGGTGGGACTTCTTTCCTATAGTGCCATCAACCAATGTACAACCCTCATGAGGTTTCCCTCTATCACATCAATAATTAAGGGGTCCCTAGGATCTTGCATCTTTCTTTATCCATGGCATGTGGAGTGGGACATTTGCGCATCATCGAGTGGGTGCATCCTTGGTTTAAAATTGTCCCTCCATTGATGGGGCTTCTTGAGATCATCCAGTTGATAGGTCCAGATCTAATGCACACTAGGACCCACTAAGAGAAGTATGTTAATAAGTTAATATTTATGGGTTCTTCCATGATAATCTAGGTAAATTAGGTGTTGGATATGTTATTAAAGACCACAAGAAAAGTATAATTGTAGTTGTGGCTAGAAACTCTTGAATAGAATGAACAATGAAGTAGAGTTTCAAGTTGCATTATTGAAAATCCAATTGAAAAAATTAAAAAATAGAAACATTTGCATAGAAGGGGACTCGTTCATTTCCATCAACATCATATGAAGACATGAGATCATGAATTAGAAACTTGCCAAATTTATCCCTCGATTTGGGAGCTATTGCCCTAATTCAATGATTTCACTATTGAACATGTATATAGAGAGGAAAATGATGTGGTAGATATCATGGAAAAGTTGGCAATAGAAATGTAGGGAAATGATTTAGTTGTTGGCACATCCCTCCCTTGATTCTATAGACTTACAAACTTGCCAAATTGGCTCTGATAAGGATGTCAGGTTGCAATTGGGGGTAGTTGTGGGCATTTGGAAGTCCCATCAATTGATTTCTCAGGATGCAAAATATTGATGCAATTAAAACCCATTCTTATTGGATGGTTATTCTTTGCACTCTCACTTGTGGGGTGTTGCAATATTTAATTGGTGATATGATGAACTTGAATGTTGATCCCATTAATATATTTCTTAGGTTGATGGAATTTGTACATTGTTTATGGTTTAATGGATACCATGGTGTGTCTTACCACTAAGGTGAGACAAATGGATTTTAGGGGTGAGATCACTAGGTTGCACTTGAAGAAAGTATTGAAATAAAAATTTATGTGGTGTTGCATGTTGTGAGGATGACCTTAGGTGATATTTTAATGGCATTGGCTTCTACTCATATATATCAGGTTAATTTAGATCTTCCATCCATGTTTGTAGTGGTGATGTTGGACCTAGGTGAAGAGAAGGATTGCATCCATTGAGATGTTGAAATGCTAATAAGGCCAATGTGGTGTGGGGGTTTAAAGAAAATTGTGGCTGATGTTGTGGTTGGTTTGGGGTTTCATCTAGATCTAAGCTCCTGGTCAACTATTCTTCTAAATTATAATAGACCATGGATATTGTTTATTATAAATATAGTGGACATTGATGAGGTTGCTTATAAGAAGGAAAAGTGGGGGTTGGATTTCTTAAAAGTTGTGACTAGTGTGTTGAATGTAGATGGTGTGGACTAGTTCTTTGTTTGGGAACCTATGAAGTTTGTCTCAATTATGAATGATATATGGGTCCTAGAAAGTGACAAATGATTTTATAATTTCATACACTTAATTTTTTGAATATGTTATTTCAATATATAAAATGTATGCATACCACAATATTTTTAGGCATTTTATGAAGTTGTCATTTTGAATTTTGTATTTTTTTCCTTCTGTAACTAACATACAAGTTGGCTCCCTTAAAATTGTTTTCATTGATTAAAAAAAAAGAAATATACTCAACCTTATATATGTGTACTTTTTCTGAGTCAAACTATATTTATCCCTTATAAAAAATGAGTAAGAAATGGAAACAACAAAATACTAGAAATAGAGAAACTAAATATAAATAAACTATAAAGCAACGAACCTAGAGCTAGTATGAATATTGAGAAGAAATATGAGAGGTTTTCAACTCAAACACTAGCACTTTAGTTATGTAGTCCACCAAATGCATTGTCATCTAAATGTAAAAGGCAAGTCAATGAACTAAACAAATGCCAAATTTCCTACATAGAGAGAGGATGAACACATATGAAACATAACACAAAAGATTAAAAAAATAGAATAAGGGCAATGTGTTTAAAACTAAATTTAACTTAATTGAAATTATATAATTATAAATAAAGGTTTAGATTTAGAGAATATAAAACCTCTATGCAAGAGTCTAGAAGAGATACTTGTAGCTAGGATAGAGGGAGAAATGTTGATAGCTAGGGAGCTTGCCAAAATGGTCAAGCCCCAAATATGGTCTTTCAACCTCCATAGATATTAATATAAAAATAGATTGGAACAAAGATTAATATTGTGTTCTATTAAAAAGCCTAAGTGCATTTAGAATCCTAAGGAGTTTAAATATGATAAAAATCATGATATCAATAACCCTAGTCTATTGAGCTACCAATATCCTAGTGTGTATGGCAATGGAAAATAGGAGGTAAGAACTTCAAAGTGCTAGCAATAAAAAGTGTGATAGAACAAAAACACACAATAATACTTATGACTCTCTCAAGAGAATGGAGAGTGATAATACTGATGAGAACATTAACAAAAATAACAATAGTATCACAATATTTGAATGCTATGAAATAGTTAAAACATTAGAATAAAGATTCATAATATAATTTCAATTTAATTGTATATTTATATCAATATAATTTAATTAATTAAAATTTGTTTGTAGGAAATTTTTACATTAACATTTTAGATCATATTGTTTAATATTTAAAAGTATTTTAGATCACACTATGATTTATCATTAGACTGGAGAAATGATAAATTATAAATCAAAACTAATAAAAGGATAGGGAATGCTCAAGAAACTAGATTTCTAGTGTTTGTAAGATCAATCATTACATGCTTTGCAATTTACTTTTACATGTTTTTCATTAAGTTTAGATGTCTTGTTGCATGTTTGTTTTGACCTCTTTTTGACGCTCTTAATTAGTTTCCCTAATAATCTCCTAGATGTATATGTCTCCTAGCCCTTTTTATGCATTATTCCTTTTTTTATTTAGTGTTTACTTTATTTTGTTTTGGGTGTAATTTTTGAGAATTTTTTTCTCCAATAGGATAATAATATGTTCATGATCATGAAATATATACAAAGGGCTAGCTTTCATTCAAAGCAAACATGAAGTTTTTATGGTGCCTCCATTGACCTCTATAGATGAAATAAACAAGATTGATATAGTATTGTTGAGCTTTTGCATTAGCTATTGCAACCTTCATATGAAAATAATTTGTGTTTTATTGTATTTTGGCTGGTAGTATATAAAGTATCTTTCATTGGTCATCCCTCAATCCTCCATATCCATTTCTATCAACCCTCATAACCATTTGGTCATCCATTTTCCCCCATTCCCTCTTACCTCCATTGCAACCCTAGGACCTCCTAGCTTTATGTTTTGTTTGCCTCTTTGTATTTTGAGTCAAACCCATTTTCCATATTAGTCATATCAATATTAAATTTACATCCAATTTATGTTTATGGTTCTTTTTTTGTTTGCATTTTCATTCCCCTAGCTCGCTCTACCCTCAATATAACACTAGGACCTCCTAGCTTTGAATTTTGTTTGCATCATTGTATTTTGAGGTAAACTCAATTACCATATCAATTTTATTAGTCAATATCATATTTGAATTAGATTGTGTTTTTGGGTCTTTGTTTATTTGAATTTCCAACACCTTTAGCTCACCCTACCTCCATGGCAACCCTAGGACCTCCTAACTTTGTATTTTGTTTGCATCTTTAGATTTTGAGTCAAACATATTTGTATTTTATTCATTATCATATTTTTATTAAACATATTTGGGTCTTTATTTGTTTTTATTTTTTATTCTTCACTCATCACTCACTTTGCAATCCCTGGAAAACATAGTCTCGCCATTATTTTGTAGAAATTTTGCATACATCAATATTTTTCCATCAAATCACTTGTGTCTCAAATATATAATATATTTTCAATATTATACCCTCACTAGTATTTGTTTCCATTTGTTGTAATTTTTTCATCTCCCCAGCCACACTATTATAGGTTTTTTTGTATTTACCAAAGCACCAAATTCTTTTATTTGTACTCAAAATAGGTGTAAATTGTTGGTGTGAAAGTGGAAATTTATCTAACCACTTGGCCTTCAAGACTTCACACCTTAGTCTTAAACTTAGATTTTTTTCCTTTTCTTTTTGGTCTCAATTCATCGGATTAACATACTTGGCATAATTGTGTGAGCTTTAGGTCTTTTTATCATTCTAATATAGCAAGGTTAATTTCTTTCATTGTATCATTATGTCATTATATTTTTGTAGGCAATATAGTAAATTTCTTTGCAGCTCTTAGCTCTTAATTGTGGAAACTTTTTTTAGCTTGTTTTGGTAGATTGTTTTACAATTCTCCAATATGCTATAAGAGTTAAAAATCAACAAACCCCTTCTCAATTTTTGAAGGTTTTTTTCTTAGGGGGTTTGTTACAAAAGGCCTACTAGAGAAAAGAGGGCCTCAACATTACATCCAAAATGCCCAAAATCTCTAAGATCAATTGTCAAATTATTGAAAATTTTTATACAATTATAAAAATCCATATAGATTTATATATTCATACGATCGTATAATTGCATACCTACACCTACATCATCCCTATATAGGTTTACACAATTTTTTGGTAGCTAGAATATTTTTTCTAGAAAGAAATTAAAATAGTAGTAGGGTTTTTTTTGTTTTTTTTGCATGTCCATTGAATTTCCATTTTTCAAGTGATCGATAAAATAGTAGTACGTTTACACCGTTCCCTAAGCAGTGGTACTGTTTCTTGTTTCTTCCACATTTGCCGACAAAAACTGCCCACTTGCCGCATCAACCCACCCATCGCCCCAAGACCCGGTCATTTCCGCTCTAACACCAAGTCACCATCCAAACTACCGGCACTACCAATTCTCCATTAGGTCATCGACTATCGACCGTATTACTTTTTTCCCCTTAAACTAGTAGTTTTGTAAAATCGGGTATAACTAGAACATTTGGTATCAATTTTTTTTTGCAAACAAATAGTCATTAGAAAGGTTAGTTTGAGCAATTTCTAGTGGCTCTAGTCTTTTTGTCCATTTTTTATTTTTTATTTTTTTGTTGTTGTTGTTGTTGATAATATGTATTTTCTATTGAGACATTGAAAAGTTGGTTCAGTATTCTACATAGTACTTAGACCTAGTTTTCTAGAAATTGTATAAGTACATAAAGATAAAATCTAATGTGAACTCTTTCATCTTTTTTCTTTTTAGTTGTTAAATTTGTAAAAGGATTTATTTTTCTGACAGGGGTAAATTTCCTTCCTAAAGAACCTTAAAGAATTAGAAAATAATCAAAACCAATATTTAATTAATTTTATAAAACTCAAAACAAACATAGACATGGAAAAAAACTCTTATATTAAGCACCTTATAAAGCATAATCATCACATAAGGAAACCTCAGATGATTAGATTTCTCATGTCCAAGGGACTATGGTTTGCACTAGATGATACCATACCTCAATTCACTTGAGAATGTAAGATAAACATGACAAATCATATATTTCATTAATCATGTTTAAGCTTTGAAGACCATTTTAAATGTTCTCTTCTACTCTCTATTCCATTATGGATGCATTGGGATATAGATTTACCTTCCATTGGTTGGAGATCTTATGTGACAACTTGACATGGGAATAAGATAAGTTGGCACAATTAGAGTCACTTTCTAATTACACAACTCATCTATTGGTCACCCAGTCATTCAAAGGTAAGAAGACACAAAATCCTAAGATAAAATCTACATCAGAAAATGGGAGTTACTTCAATCCCAAGAATAAGTGAAACCAAAAATGTTAATCCACTCCTAAAAGGACAAACCATCTAATCCTAGTGAGTCTTCTTCTAAGTCAAAGAAGAAATAAGGATATCCTTATAGTTTTATCAAAAGGAGGGACGTGCAGTTACTGGATATTGGAGGAGACTAGGGGCATTATAGGAAGCCATGCAATAACATACTATTTCACCCTCTAAGTCTTCTTCCACTAGCACAAGCAAAGGTTATACACTTTATACATAAGCTTTATCTTTAACACAATTGGATTACAAAATCCAAAGCCTCACATCACATGACTCATTAATTTGATCTACTTGAGTCTCTTTTTTATAGCAATACTTAGATTGTAGTAACTCTTTAGAAAATTTGTGGGGTTACAGATTGTACAAATGATTGATGGTTAAATTGAGGATGTTCTCCTTGTTCTAGAGATGTCTACAAATCTTCTCTTTGTCTACTAGATTTATCATACTAGGGAGGGAAGATAGTTGATTTTTTTCTACATGATGTTGTCATTCGTGATCTCCATCATTCAGAGATAATTATACTTTCAAGTATAATTGATGATGATTCTAGATTGTATAGGTTTTATTATTTTAATTCATCCAACAATTCATCACACATTGCCCATGTGAATTCCTTGGGTAAACTTTGGCATGAATTTTTTGATCATGTCAACTATAGGTATCTACAGTAGTTAAGTACATAGAAGTTAATACTTGTTCTTCCTAATGTTTCATGTACATAGGGAATTTTCATGGTTGTATTCTTGGTAAACATTGTCAAGAGCCCTTTCCTAAGGGTAAGTCCCACCATGTTTGTACCTTATTGGAGTTGGTACATAGTGACCTTTTTTCCTTTCCCTTAGGTGCCAAGTATGTGCTTACCGTCATTGATGGTTGCTTTCATCACACATGAGTGTACTTTCTCAAGTACAAGAGTGATGTCTTCACCACTCTCAAGATATTTAGGGTGCTCATGGAGAAGCAACCAAGTTCTAGTCAATAGTTACATATAGATAATGAGGGAAATATGTGATCTAGGAATTTCATGATTGTTGGTGTGAATTAGGTGTTTTACCTAACTAGTTCACCTAGTAGGTTCTATTCACATGTTAAGTTTACTTACGTCCTAGGAATATTTCTATAAGTCTTCATTGGAATTATATATTATCTTATCTTATGTCATTTACTTCTTGTGTCCTAGGTAATTTAATGTTGTTTCATATCATAGGATTAAGACACTTGCCATGATATTGTCTAATCCTATGTCTCACCTTGGCTATGTAACCAAGGGGTTCTCATTTGTGAATCAATCCAATTATAGTATATCATTTGCATCCTTTTATAGAGTAGCATTATTCTTTCATAGTTGATCTCTCGTGTACTTTCATAGAAGTTCCTAGATCTTGGGTGGCTATAATCTTCAGCCAAATATTTAATGGTATAAAGCATTCTATACCAACTCTTACATGGTATCAGAGCTTGTGGTATTGTTTCTTGTTAGTCTTCATTGAGAGATATAGGATGCATATCTTGGTAGATCTTGAAAATTTGAGTATTCACTTCTCTTGCATGGAATGATGATTTAGAGAATTAAAAAAAATGATAGAAATACCAAATTTGGGGTTTCCTCTTTGTGAATTTGTATTATAGGTTCATTTTAGATCTTTTTTGTGTCGATCTAAGCTCACCATTTAAATCAAAGGGTCCAAGAAATTCAAAATCTCCTTTTGTTTCATCTGAATTAGATATTTGAGGCAAGATCTATGGGGGTTTGAAGAGGGAGGTTCATTGCCAAATCCAACAAGGAGTTGCCATTTCAAAGAATTTTGGGTCAAATCCGACCATGTCATTGCACTCAAAAGGCACAAAAACCCTATTTTCATATATAATACTTCATTTTTTGTGAATTTTTTTTGTGAATTTTTTTGCATGACTACCTTAAATTTGACGACCAAATGATTGTCATCAAGAAATTTCATAAATTTGATGATCAAATGACTATATGAATGTTTATCTTAAATTTGACAGTCAAATGAGCATCATCTATGAGTGTCTTAAATTTGGCAGTCAAATGATCATTAACAGGCCACTCCAATTTCCCCCCCTCTCCATCAACAATTTTGATTTCATAGTTTGACTTCAAACAGAAGTAACTCATTCATCCAACCTCTTTTTTGCGAGAATTTATTTATTTATTTATTTATTATATAATTTCATGCTCTTCATAGTGGTACAATCATTTTTTATTTATTTTGGTGCCTACTTTTTCTAGAAATTGTAGATTATTAGAGGTGGTGTTGAGCCGTTCTCATTTTGTGAACTTTTGGGGCTCCGTTCTCACTCCTACATTAACATTTTTTCGTGTAATTTTTTTTGTAAGTGCATAATTTTTTGTGTAATTTACAATGGTGTGATCATATTGACCCAATTTTATGTAAAATTTATACTTTGAGTTTGTGGCCAGATTTGATATTTGTAAGCACTAAGATCAAGTCCACTTTGTTATTTTTGGAAAGTGGCACATATAATCGCATTAATCATAAAGTTATAGATCATATATTATTGGGGGGGTTCTTGATTAGGTAATTTGGGGGGTAATCTTGTGGTGTTTGATTTCTTTATTTTTCTTGTTGCGTGTTCTTGCAATGGGGAAATCTCAAATTGAACTCCTAATACATGCCATTTGAGCTAGACAAGTGTTTCATCCTTGGAGGGTTAGTCAGTCATTGTGTTTTACCTTCCTACCTCCTCTACTTTTCTTATATATGCAAGCCTTTATATACATTTTACACACTCTTCATATATTGATAAACATATTATTTGCTTCATTGCTCACAAGTGGAAGGTTTTTTTGTTCTTTCAGATTCTTGGCTAATTCCAAAACCTACTCCCTAGTAGAAAAATATTCTAAGGAGATATGACCATCATGGATGAGCTATCAAATGAAATGCATGTGTATCTCAATGTGATTTATCCTCTAATGCTTAGCTAGGTTGCATGTATTTTTCATATCAATTCGGTTATCGCACCAAAGAAGTGTAGGACTATCAATTAGTAGACTAAAATCTATCATAGTCTATTGAAACCATAAAACCTCTTGTCTAGTAAGAACTATACCTTGATACTCATACTTGGTGGATGATAATACAATAGTGGTTTTCTTCTTGCAAGACCAAGTAACTAGAACAAAATAAAGGAAAAAAAACTCAAAAGTGGACTTAAATGAGTCAACATCACCTTCCCAATCTAAGTCAATGAAGCCTATTGTCTATAAAGCTTTAAGTGTGTGTTGCATGCTAAAATGTGTAGTACCCTTAATATAGGTGAAGTTTCACTTGGCTACCTTCTAGTAAATATCATGAGGATCATGGGAAAAATGAGAGACCATTCCAGCAACAAAGGTTATATCAGGATGTGTGTGTGTCAAATATAAGACTATGCACCAACTTTCCATATATAGAGTTACATTGATGCTAGGGTTAGTGCAAGCGATAGTCAATGTGACACTTGATTGAAATGGTATAGGAGTTGGTTTAAAGTAAATTATGCTAAAATGATGAAGTAGATTAGTGGCATACATTTGTTGATGTATGGAGATATGGCCCTAAATAAACCAAAAAAATTATAGACCAAGAAAGAAGTGTAGAAGCATAAGATATGTCACATAAAAGTGCTCCATCAATGAATGTTGTTTTTCCTAATCATGTAGGAGGAGCTACCAGTGAGGATAAAATAATCTATATACAAGACTAATATCAAAAGATCAACTCCATATCTTTGAATATACACTATGTGATTAAAGTGGCAATGTGTGAAACCATATGCAAGCAAGAAATCGTCTATATTCTCATACCAATCCCTAGGGGATTTTTTGAGATCGCACAAAGAACATCATAAATTCCAAACAAGAGAATATTCCTACATGAATCTTGGAGGTCATTTCATGTATATCTCCTCATGAAGATCGTCATGTAAGAAAGCACTCTTTATATCTATTTGGTGAATAGTCCTGTTACTCAATTTTCACTCATGGGCTCAATTAGGCAGGGCAACCTATGTTTTAGGTGTTCATGAAGGCCAATGGGGACATTGTTGTGCAGGATTAAATCATACACCCGATGTATTTCTCAAGGAAGTCTATTAGAAATCATACATCTGATCAGATTTGGCATAAAAATCCTGAGGAAGAAAGTCGTTGGGACTTTTCAAATGTCTTGCCGACTGGCAGTGTTTTATATTCATTCAAGATCCACCAGTCGGCCAGACATTTTATTCGCCATGGGTTTCTATATGTATCCTTGACTGCTGAGGTCTCGCCGACCATTGCATAGGGCTAGCGTCGTTGAAATAAAGGAGTTTGGCAAAGGGTCTGGCCGACAAGATGGAAGTCTCAGTGAGGGGAGGCGTCATCAGCATAATGTCTCACCAACAGGGTGAGGTCTCGCCGAAATGAAATGCCTTCGATGTAACATCTCACTGACAGCTAGTGGTCTCCCTAAAATGTTCTGAGCTCGCCGAAAGATAAAGGGTTCGGCATAAGGTCTTGTCGACCCATGTGAGGTCTCACTGAAACAAGGTGGCTTCGGAGTAAAGTGCTACCGACAGATGAAAGTCTTGCCGACAGTTGTTCATAAGGCTGTCATCGGGGAGAAGGGTTCACATTCACTATGAGGTCTCAGAGAAAAGAGATGTCTCAAGGAGAAAAGAAGGACCTCGTTGTAACGTCTCGGCGACCGAGTGATGTCTCACCGAAATGATGGTGCCTTTGGTATAAGGTTTGTGGCCTTGGTGTAAGGTCTTTCCGACCCGATGAAGTCTTGCTGAAATGTTTGAGCTCGGGGACAATGGAAGGAGGTTCGGCGTGATGTCTCTCCGACTACGTGAAGTCTTGCTGAAGGGGATTGCCTTCGGCATAGGGTCTGGCTGATAAATGAGCTCTCGTCGAAACGAGGCGGCTTCGATGAAAGGTCCTGCTGATAGACGAAAGTCTCGCCAATAGTTGTGCACAAGGCCATCGTCAGCGATAATGGTTTGCGCTCAGGGAGACGTCCTGCTGATCGATGAAGGGTCTCAGCGAAAGGTTTGAGTTCACCGTAATGTCTAGCTAAATGGAGGAGGTCCCACCGAAGGATGGTGCCTTCAGCATAATATTTTGAGTTTGGCATGACCTCTTGCCGACAGGTTGGGAGTCTCCCTAAAATGGTTCGAGCTCACCAAAGGATGAAGGGATCGATATGAGGTCCTGTCGAGAGAATAAAGTCTCGCCGATAGATATGTGGCAGCGGTAGGACTCCTGACCGAATATTTTTCATTCGACAAGAAGTCTTGCCGACTGCGGGAGGTCCTGCCAAAGTGGGATTGTCATCAGGGAAAAGAACCCTTGTTCGCTATGATGTCTTGCCGACCCGATGGTGGTCTTGTCGATGGTTTTAACTCTTTGGTGTGACCAATAGAATCTCGCTGAGACCTCTTACTGAAAGTGACATATCTTGCTGATGGTCTCAGCAATGGAAAGGGATATCAATATGACTTTTAAGGGCTCGTTGTGACCTCTGGCCGATAGCAATTTTCTGGGCAACCATTTTGGGACATTGATATAACTTTTGCAGCTCAATATGAACTCTTGCTGATGGTTGTAAGCTATGTCGATAACTATGAGGACATAATCACATCGGCGAGACACAGCTAGTGTCTCACTGACATGCGATTTTGATGAAGCAACCTTTGACCGTCTGGGAATCTACATGGCACGAGTTCAACCAATTAGAATGAGCTAAAGACAGACCATGGGCAGTTTAACTATTGTGACTATCCTTGTCAGGAAGATCAACAGAATATGAGCAGTATGGATCTAATTCTATGATCAAGGATGAGGAATCGATTCGAAGGTGGTGGCATTGCCTCTATGGAGGTCTCACAAAAGGGAACATTCGGTGATGTCTCTCAGGGGGATCAACTTGAAGAAAGATCTGAAACAGGAGGAAAGTCGAAGGGGAAGAAGCCGTGAGTCATGAAGACAGTTGTGGTGTCTACTGGCGAGTGGTAGATTGACATTTATTACTATCAGATCAACCACATTCAAGGTGGCTTTGATGGAAGTTTGAAGGTGGACACGGAGGCCAAAGATCAATGCAATTATTCCAAAAGATATTGAGGCCATTCCTAGAGCAATCCTTCACCGACATGGACAGTGGGGATACACATTCAATGCGGAAGTAACTCGATTAAAAAGATCTAAGGGCAGATCTTTCTAGAGGATGATATTTTTTGTAAGCCCTAGGGTAGGGGCCGACACTTTTAGTATATATGGCATTTTTTGCCTCTTTGTAAAGGAGAGTTCTTCTTATGCTTTTCGAAAGTTTGTGACTTTTTCAGTCCTTTCTCAAATTAGCAAACTTTTGTAACTCATTTTGGAGCATGATATATAGAATTTACCTTGGTTACCATTGATGGTTCAATTTTCCTTCTAGTTCTTACAAAATATTGTGCATTTTAAGGTGATTGATCAAGCTACTTCGTGAAATATTTTTATTTTCCTTATAGCTTTGTCTCATATTAGCATGCCTCTCTTTGCAAAAGTAGTATTATGCAGATTAAAAATTGTGTTTATTGAATTGCACATGAGCTTTTAATTTGTGAAAATTTGTTTTTCCTTCTTAAAAGTGTGTGCATGTCAAACCTGTTTGTGAAATACTTATGCATAATCTACATAAACTTGTTGTGCAGTCCCATATCCATCATCAGTATTCAAGTGTAACCTGAGTGTCTCATTGCTCTTGTCATTTTGGTGTATCACCATAGGATTTAATCTTCATTTTTATGCACTCCTTCTCCCTTTTCCTTTACATAATCAGTAGTTTAGGTGACACCATAGGAAGTCGGCCTTCTCCGGAGGTTCATTTCAACTCTAGGTGACCCGCAACCTTGAAATGATCCCATGTTTCTCTAGAAAGCTTAGTTTTTCAAAACTTTGCATAGGGTGCATTTCTAGGAGACAACAGTTTTGGCACGCCCGATGGGACCTGTTTGAATCAAAACAATTTAAAGAGTACATATTACTGCTGGTTTTTGATATGTAGCCAGTAAGTTTCAAGCCTTTTAGACTGATAACATTAGCATATCATGGCGACTCTGAGTTTGGGAAGTAGTAGAAAGGCCAGTGCATTAATAAGAAATTTAGCATATTGAGAGATTTGGTGTCTACCTCAGTATCATTCAGCCTTTGGAGGTAGTTTGAACAACACCTGGCAACTCTGAGCTCAAATCTTTTGGTTTCATAGGCACAAGTGTTGGTATGTCTGAAAAGAATCTGTTAGTTTTGAGTTTCCAGCTCTTTGAATGAAAAGATGTCAAATATACACGAAAATGCTTACTATTACCCTCCACATCATGAGTATGTTGCTCCTACACCTTCTTATCAGTTACATTTAACCAACCATAATGTTGGTTTTAGCCCAATTTCGCTTGCAGTAATAACTAATCAGCATTTTCATCATGTTTCCCACCCTCTCACTCTGGTTTAGCCTTTGCTTCAATCAATATTTGATCAAAATCAGCCCCAAGAGGAGGTTTCTGATGTTAACCATTATGATTATTTATCTAATCAGCCTCAAAGACATCCATACCAGAACATATTGGACCCGCTCCAACAGATTGACCATACATTGTGGGATCTAAGTCAAGGTCTTCACAATATGAAGATTAATGATATTAGTAAGGTGCTTGCATTCCTATCTAAGATGTTGGTTGATATCAAGGTGCATAAAGGTATCATTATACAACAACAAGAAATGGCTGAACAAGTATACTTTTATGATCAAGAAAGAGTGGCAAGAAGAATCTAGTTTGAGGGAGACCTTAAACAGGAAATAGCTGCTAAGGAAGGACAAATGAAGTTGTTGTCTGCTTAGGTGCAAAATGCTCAAACTTACTCAGATTATTAGCACCAACTAATGGAGGAGTTTCAAAAGAGGCAACTTGAGGGGAATTTCAAAGAGCAAGCTGCAGCTAAGGATGAGCAGATGAAACAAAAGGAGGGGGCCTCAAAGTACAAGCTTCCAAGTTTCAGGTAGAGTGAATCTAGCATGGACAGCTATGATGAAATTGCTAAGTTGGAGGAGCACGTGTTTTTAGTTCCAAGCTTCAAGCATATTGCTTCTTCTCAAATCTCAAAGCTGACTAAAGATCTTCCTCAAGTGGAAAGCACTTGCGAGGTTGCAGTTTCAAAACAGCTAGAAGACATCAAACAATTTGGGCAGTTGTCGATTGATGGCAACCAACAAGAAAATGGAGGCTTAATTCAGGAAGAAAATCCTGAAATTGAACCTGATTCTATCCTCCAAGGTTTGAGTTTTTATGTTTTTGAGCGTGTTCTGGATGAGGAAGCCAATGTTGAGCTTTTTGAAGAGTTGTGCACATGTATTATTGAACAGTTTTGTTCAACATTGGATGGCAAAGAATCAAAAGAAGTCGAGGGTTATGATGATCTTGAGCAACAACTTATAGAGGTGTTGAAACTACAGGAGGAGCCTCATGAACCTATTTTACAAGATTATATCTGGTTAGAGGAGCTTCCATTCTATTGTGTAGAAGAACTTGAGATTTCATCACCACTAGAATTGTTGCCTTCCTTTATTGAGGAAAACAAGCTTGAATCAAGATGTAATTCTTCCAATAATGATAAGAATTATAAGCAACTTCCATCCTAGTGCATAAAGGAGCCAGAAGTTCATGAATTGATTGAAAATGTGTTGGAGGAATCCATCTCATTATTCTCCATTGAAGGAACGAATGCTCATTTTGGAAAGCATGAACATATTGAGGAGGTTTCCATTTTTCCACCAAGTCAGCCACAGGGATTAGGTTTTTCCAGCCAGCAAGGTGATAAAGTGGCAGCCCATGAGCAAGAGATCAACAAGGAAAGTTCAAGCTTTACCCTTACCAAAGGCTGCCCTATCATATATTTTTCCCATATGGAGTTCAATACAACACCAATGATCAATCTTGCACCCATACATGAAGACACAATAGAAGATGTTATCAAGGACGCACTGGAAACCAAGCAAGAATATGTTTAGTTCACTTATCCTCCTTTGGTTGACAATACATATGATCTATTTAGTGAGGTAAGTAAGCTTGTTCACCTCTTTCAAGAAGTAATGCATCATCTTGTTAAACATTTTTTTGTGTATCATTTTTACTCAGCTATCCTTAAGCATGCCAGTCATTAAACTTTGAAAAGAAAGGGCAGCTATTTCAGTCATCCTAAAAATGGTTTTGTTTGACCAGTTTATTACTAGCTAGTATAGGGTAGGTTTAGTTGCAATTTTTCAATTCCCTAAGTGTTGTTCCAGCATAGTAAATAGTTTTACTTCTGTAGTTTTCCTATTTTCAATAAGTTTCCAAGTGTTCTAATGAGTCTCAAGAGGGTTACAACCATGTACAAAGCTGATGTTTTAATTCAACCTCTGAGTTATCAAGTGACTCCATTCCCAATGGACAAGTCTAGGCTACTGTTTTTCATGTTTAGCATGCAAACATCCAGCTGAGGTCGCCAGAAATGTTACCCGATTTTCACTCGCGGGCTCAATCAGGCAAGGCAACCTATGTTTCAGGTGTTCATGAAGGCTAATGGGGACATTGTTGTGTAGGTTTAAATCATACACCCGATGTATTTCTCAAGGAATTTTTTTAGAAATCATACATCTGATCAGATTTGGCATAAAAATCCTAAAGAAAGTTGCTAGGACTTTTCAGATGTCTTGCCGACTGGCAGTGTTTTATATTCATTCGGGATCCACCGGTTGGCCAGACATTTTATTCGCTATGGGTTTTTATGTCTCCCCGACTACTAAGGTCTCACCGACTGTTGCATAGGGCTACCGTCGCCAAAAGAAAGGAGTTCGGCTTAGGGTCTGGCCGAAAAGATGGAAGTCTCAGTGAGGGGAGGCGTCATCGGCATAATGTCTCATCGATAGGGTGAGGTCTTGCCGAAACAAAATGCCTTCAGTGTAACGTCTCACCGACCGCTGGTGGTCTCCCTAAAATGTTCCGAGCTCGCCGAAAGATAAAGGGTTCGACATAAGGTCTTGCCAACCCATGTGAGGTCTCACCGAAACAAGGTGGCTTCAGAGTAAAGTGCTGCTAATAGATGAAAGTCTTGCCGACAATTGTTCATAAGGCCATCATCAGGGAGAAGGGTTCACATTCACTATGAGGTCTCAGAGAAAAGAGATGTATCGGGGAGAAAAGGACCTCGTTGTAACGTCCTGGCGACCGAGTGATGTCTCACCGAAAGGATGGTGCCTTCGATATAAGGTTTGTGGCCTCGGTGTGAGGTCTTTCCAACCTGATGAAGTCTTGCCGAAATGTTTGAGCTCAGGGACAATGGAAGGAGGTTTGGTGTGATGTCTCTTTGACTGCGTGAAGTATTGCTAAAGGGGATTACCTTTGGCATAGGGTCTAGCCGATAAATGAGCTCTCACCAAAATGAAGTGGCTTCGATGAAAGGTCCTGCTGACAGACGAAAGTCTTGCCGACAGTTGTTCACAAGGACGTCGTCGAGGAGAATGGTTTGTGCTCGGGGAGACGTCCTGCCGACCGATGAAGGGTCTCGACGAAAGGTTTGAGTTCGCCGTAATGTCTGGCCGAATGGAGGAGGTCCCCTGAAGGATGGTGCCTTCGGTATAATATTTTGAGTTCGGCATGACCTCTTTCTGACAGGTTGGGAGTCTCCTTGAAATGGTCTGAGCTCGCTGAAGGATGAAGGGTTCGATATGACGTCCTGCCGAGAGAATAAAGTCTTGCCGATAGATATGTGGCAGCGGTAGGACTCCTGGCCGAAGAGTTTGCATTCGACAAGAAGTCTTGCCAACCGCGAGAGGCCTTGCCGAAGTGGGATTATCATCGGGGAAAAGAATCCTTGTTCACTATGATATCTTGCCGACCTGATGGTGGTCTTGACGATGGTTTTAACTCTTCAGTGTGACCAATAGAATCTCGCTAAGACCTCTTGCCGAAAGTGACATATCTTGCTGATGGTCTCGGCGATGGAAAGGGATATTGGTATGACTTTTAAGGGCTCACTGTGACCTCTGGCCGATAGCGATTGTCTGGGCGACCATTTTGGGACATCGATATAACTTTTGCAGCTCAGTATGAACTCTTGCCGATAGTTGTAAGCTATGTCGATAACTATGAGGACATAATCGCATTGGCGAGACACGGCTAGTGTCTCACCAACATGCAATTCTGATGAAGAAACCTTTGACCATCTGGGAATCTACGTGGTACGAGTTCAACCAATCAGAAGGAGCTAAAGACGGACCATGGGAAATTTAACTATTGTGACTATCCTTGTCAGGAAGATCAACAGAATATGAGCAGTATGGATCTGATTCTGTGATCAAGGATGAGGAATCGGTTCGAAGGTAGTGGCATTTCCTCTATGGAGGTCTAACAATAGGGAACATTTGGTGATGTCTCTCAGGTGGATCAACTTGAAGAAAGATCTGAAACAGGAGGAAAGTTGAAGGGGAAGAAGCCGTGAGTCACAAAGATAGCTATGGTGTCTGCTGGCGAGTGGTAGATTGACATTTATTACTATTAGAGCAACCACATTCAAGGCGGCTCTGATGGAAGTTCAAAGGTGGACACAGAGGCCAAAGATCAATGCGATTATTCCAAAATATATTGAGGCCATTCCTAGAGCGATTCTTCACCGACATGGACAGCGGGGATACACATTTAATGCAGAAGTAACTCGATTAAAAAGATCTAAGGGAAAATATTTCTAGAGGATGATATTTTTTGTAAGCCCTAGGGAAGGGGCCGACACTTTTAGTGTATATGGCATTTTTTCCCTCTTTGTAAAGGAGAGTTCTTATGCTTTTCGAAAGTTTGTGACTTTTGTAGTCCTTTCTCAGATTAGCAAACTTTTGTAACTCATTTTGGAGCATGATATATAGAATTTACCTTGGTTACCATTGATGGTTCAATTTTCCTTCTGGTTCTTGCAAAATATTGTGCATTTTCAAGTGATTGATCAAGCTACTTCGTCAAATCTTTTTATTTTCCTTATAGCTTTGTCTCATATTAGCATGCCTCTCTTTGCAAAAGTAGTATTATGTAGATTACAAATTGTGTTTACTGAATTGCACATGAGCTTTTAATTTGTGAAAATTTTATTTTCCTTCTTAAAAGTGTGCATGTCAAACCTATTTGTGAAATACTTATGCATAATCTACATAAACTTGTTGTGCAGTCCCATATCCATCATTAGTATTCAAGTGTAACCTGAGTGTCTCATTGCTCTTGTCATTTTGGTGTATCACCATAGGATTTAATCTTCATTTTTATGCACTCCTTCTCCCTTTTCCTTTACATAATTGGTAGTTTAGGTGACACCATAGGAAGTCGGCCTTCTCCGGAGGTTCATTTCAACTCTAGTTGACCCACAGCCTTGAAATGATCCCATGTTTCTCTAGAAAGCTTAGTTTTTCATAACTTTGCATAGGGTGCATTTCTAGGAGACAAGTCCAACCATAAGATGCAATACGAGAAATGTCAAGGTGATCAAAGTGCATGTTGGATATAGGGAAAAATGTCTTAGAGTAGTCCATACCCTCAATTTGTAAAAGATACTTAGCAACAAGATGTGTCTTTTATTGTTTGATAGAACCATCAGTTCTACATACTTGGTGTGCTACACCCACTTGCATTAAACCATATTTCTCCCTAGAGGAGGATAAACTAAATCCCATGTGTGATTATTTATTAATGAAGAATACTCATCATCCATAGCATGATACCACTCTAGAATACCTAAAGCCTTTAAAAATTTCACGGATTAGTAGATATAGCATGACTCAAAATATTGGGAGTGAGTGTAACAAGAATTCATATGATCACTAGCTAAAGATCTAGCCTCCCAAATATTTTTGCAAGACCATTGAGGAAAAATATGAATGGTAAGAGGAAGAAGTTGTGGTGTAGGAGATTGTGGTACAAAACCATCATTTGAAGTTGTTATAATTAGCTAGGACTATGAAAGCACAAAACAAGCTTTCACTTGTGAATAATGAAGAAAAATAGTGTGTCTATCAATATATGAAGAGTGTGTAAAATGTACATAGATTCCTTTCATATACAAGCAAGGTAGAGGAGGTAGGAAGGTGGAACACAATGACTAACTACACCTCCAAAGATGAAACACTTATCTAGCTCAAATGGCATGTGTGCTAGAAAGTGGAAAGTATTCATGTACTAGGTGTCTCAAATGATGAGGAAACATGTCTCAACCACATGAGGTGATTCGTGAACTTAATCTAAGTGTGAGTATATCAATCCTAGAAAGGAGATATCATAACTAGATATGTAAAGACACTATTTACACTAGCACCCCCCTTAAGTGCAACTTAGAGAGTAATGTATGAAAATATGATGATTCTTAGCTACTATACCATGTTAGGTACTCATGTACAAATTTCTCATAAATGAAGTAAAGGAGAAAAGTAATATAAAGTAAAACTCCTCTCCAAAATAAATGATGCAATAAAATAAAATTTACAAGCGAAGAAGATAGAAGGACTCATAATGACCCATCAATGATTACTTCTAGAACAAAAATTACAATGAATGTCCCCCCCATAAGAGAGAAAAGAGAAAAGGTCTATGTGACCCCCCCAAAATGTGAGAAGGAAAGAACTCCATGTGAAGAGATGCTCCCTCCCAAAATTGAGATGACAAGAGAAAATATGCAGCCTCCTCTCATAATTATGCTTGTAGTGTCAATAGATGCTTGACACTGGATGTTGAAGATGATCCATAAACATTGAACAAAATTTATCACTTGGGAAGAAACAACACCACAATTGTGTGCAAGATGACTTCCCATTCCAAATATGAATATGAAGAAGAAGGGTGAAGGTCTCTAAATTATTCATATGATCCAAAGACCTAGATGATTCTCATGATGTCTTCAAATCATGCTCAATAATCTCCAAGCCTATGATAGACTGTGACAAATGTTGATAGGAAATTAGGTATCATATATTATTCAAGTATAGGAACCATGGATGTATGCTAATAACTAGATTGGTGAGAATCTAATACTACTGCAAAGAATGTCAAACTAGAGGATAACTGAGCTGGATTGAACTCATGAATATCTGCAAAAATTTTCACTACAAAAGCTAATGTAGGAAAGGAAAGAACATGATAAAAAGATGGGTATGGGATGAAAATAATGTTGAAATGACTACCATCAAACAAAAGATGAATTTCCTCAATAGTTTCTTCCAAATCTATGATGTAAGATTCTATAAATAGAGATAATATGTTTGGTAGAAATGCATCCCAATGTGGCATATCTAGAAAAAACAATGTTGATGTCTTGGTGTATAGAATCATTGGAATCCATAGAGATGTCAATCTAGATTTAGATGTAACATTAGATGATATGGGTTTTAGATCTTGAAAAAATGTTGGAAGAGAATATAATAAATGATGAAAAAATTCATATCAATATTGATTACTCCCATAATATATGCATTTCATTTTGTAATTTCCAGACATGGTCTAATTATTAGCAAATATCAATGTGAAATGAAATTTTACCCCCATAATAAATAGTGCTAAAATATAGCCCCTAGAAAGATATGCAAAAGAAATTACAACTTTTATTAGGATTGGATGCTAGATTGACTGTTTATAATGCACTGTGATTTTCACATTTTTTAATAAAATGGGCTATCCAAATCTTGAAATTATAAGAAAAAATAAACTCCTTGCAAAATTTGATATAAATAAAAAAAAAGTTTACAAAATTTTGATAATTGGGGTGAAAGTCATGTCTCATCAAAATTGTCGATAATTAGTGACTTTGGAAGCTAAAAAATGCATCAAAAAAAAAAAATTCAAATTATCTCAACACCAAAGTGTAGATGATGGAACAAAATTCTTGTTGACTATTTAGACTTGAAAAAATACATCCCCATTTGCAAGTTATGGCAAAAAGAAAAAGTCCCCTCTTTTACAAGCACTTAATGGTTTGTAGAGACCACACACATAAATTTGATTTTTAGTGTTCGGTTAGTAAAAACACTAATTTTTAGCTATAGAAGTTATGGTTAGAGCTATTAACAAGGAATATTTCTAAAAAATGTTACAAAATTAAAAGTTAAAAAGCTAACAATAATACTAAACTAAGCATTAATCACCTAACAAATAGTTGTATAGAGGTTTCCTTGAGGAGGAATTGGGGCATATGGATGTTGTCTGAGGAGAGCCTCTGGAGAGTTGACCAACAAAAATCCATGTAGGATTTTTCTATGCCAATGACTCTAATGTAGTTTTTCTATAGAAAATAAATCATTTCCCTCCCAATATCTTCTCCCACTCATGGCACCGACAATGCAAAAATTGAGGGGAAAATGTCATTTATGTTTATTCTTATCACCTCTCTCTAGATCTTCCAAGATAATTTTTTTGCACATCGAGAAAACCACTCCCAAGATTCCAATAATGAGGTTATTGGATTCACTCTCAGAACACTCCACCCAAATACTATCATAGCTATGAGTTGGAGCCACAAATTAAAGGAAACCCTTGGTGCTTTATTAAAGCCACCTATGATAATGGTATGAAAAAATTGTAGGAGAATGTTGTAGAGGCATGTAGGAGTTTGGAAGGTCATTGCTAGTAATGCTTTCCTTGCACTAGGTGAGTGTGAAAGCTACCAATGCTAGAGTCACTTGTGGGAATGTAAAGAGTACAAAAACCTCAAGATTTTTTTGTATTCCTATTAGTGTCAAGGCTTGATAAAATATCCCATCTCAGATGATATAAGTCATAAAAAATGTGATCCAATGGAGGCAGTGTCTAGTGCAATAAATGGGGAATTGTTGATGCAACACTTGAAGCTCTATTGTTATTGAAATACAATGGGCAATAGTAGTTTCCTATCATGGATGATGATCTTTAACATAACCTACAAATTGAAGGAAAAATAGCACCAAATTTACCAAGAAATAAAACACTACAAAAGTGGATGAGAGGCACTAAATGATAGATAACACAAACAAGTGCAATAGTTATGGTGCCTTAATAAATGTTGGGGATTGATAGGCACAACTTATACAAAAATTAATTCCTTCAACCCCTTAATGTTAAGAATGGATATTATGGTTTCAAAATGAAACCCAAGATTATGCTTGGAACAATACTTTCACTAGAACATGAAACTCGAAATTGATGAAATGAAGGGTATTTATTTGTTTCTCTAGCCTTCCAAACTCAATGGAAGTGTTTGTTTGACTCCACAATTCTCTAATATTAGTGCTAAGTTTTGGAGTCATCTTGATGTAGGAAGGAATGCACATTCATGGATTTGATACCATATTGGAATTAGCTAGGAATATGAAGGAACAAAATAACCTCCAACTTGTGAACAATGAAGCATAATAGTATTGTTGTCAATCAGATTGCACCCGAATGCTTGAATGATTAAATTCAACAATCTGTTGAAACATGGGAACTATCTTCAGGCTGTGGGTAATCCTATGGTGAAGATAGAACCTCTGGATTCCAGGCCGGCTTCCTATATGATGCTCAATTAGGTACTTGAATGATTCTCTTTGAGAAAAGGGTAAGAAGAACTATTGATAAATGCATGAAACTAAAACTAAAACCTCGGTGATGAACCTAAATGATGGTGTTGCGTGCAACTTGTTTCACAATTACACTTCAATAATCCTATTCACACAACTAAATCTGAACAGTTTAACCACATAAATAATTAATACGAAGGCTTGACTGTATTACTATCTTTGAAGGAAAAGACCGTCTGCACAACTAAAAATAGTAAAGTAAGCCAAATACACAACATACAACCTGTGGAATCAAACCTGATTGTATACAAGCACATATGAAATGAAATGGGAAAATAAAGGTTCCTAAGATTAAACACTATATTCCTTATCAAATCATTCACACAACATGAGACCTGAGATTCTGAAGGAAAACTCTTTAGCGTATTGAAAGGTAAAAGGAAAGCTCTACAAATTTAATGAAACTTGATTAACCTGCAATAACCTGCTACTGTATACTAATTTGTAAACAAAACTGAGTTACAAGATGATTCACTTTGCAGACTGCAAAGGCTGAAAAACTAGAACTAAATTGAAAAAGATAAACTTTTTCAATATATACAATTGAGAATGCACCTCAAAGTACATGAACAAGCAATTGAAAGTCAATTTCAGTGAAAAAGTGATAACTCCAAGGTGAAATCCGAGCACAAGTAAAAATCCCTGAAAATGTGGTTCAAACTCATGCAAAAATGAGTGAACTTAGTCTTGAATCTACAGTCATAAAGCATGTAACTGAACTGCAACTCAAACTGCACTGGAAATCTTTGAATGTGAGCTAAAACATGCAAAAATCCTTCTTGCTTTAATCAATTCACCCCTAATAACTCAAAATCCATCTCTGCATGACAAATCTTCAGTCAACAATCTGATATTAATTTGTTCTCTAGTTGGCTTTACTTGTATCTGCATGGATTTGAGAAGGTCTCTCTTTAATTAAATATTAAAAATAATCATTAAGTAATTATTTTAATATTTAGGCAGCTGATAATATCACTCTTCACTACATGCCTAAATATTAAAGTAATAACAAAATTACTTTTAACATTTAATTAAGTATTTGATGTTTTATTAATCCATGCAAGATACAATATTTAAAATCAAACCATTTCTTTGAAGTAAGCTTCAAAACCCACAGGCCCCTTATGCATTATTAGCTCAATTGACCTCAAGAGTCAAGACCACGGTGATAGTAAAATGACATGATTTATTAAAATCATTAACAAAAGGAAAAGTCACCCTTGGTTGAATTAGGGAAAACAAAAGAGATTGAGCCCTAATCATTTTGCATTATCCTCTTTCTTTGGTGAGCTGTTGCACCGCCATGGTTTGCTGGTGTTGAAGATCTAAGACTTGAAACCACGATTTCATGTTGCCTCTATGAATTTTCCATGAAGACTCTCAGAAAAAATGCGTGGTATGTCTCTTTTGCACAAAAAATATGGACTTTTTGTGAATTTTGGAGCTATATTCTGATGTTTTTGTGCTCGCTTTATTTTTCCAATGCTCTTTATGTTCATTCTTTTGTCTGGGCATGGCTACTATTCATTTTCTTGAAAGGAAATGATTGTTGATGAAGTTCTCATTTCAATTTCTGCAAGAGAGTGGGGTTTCTAAACTCATGACTTCCCTCTTCTGCTTAAAATACTTGAAGCCCTCCTCATGGCACTTTCTGTACATTTCATTTCCTATTTTTTGAAGTCATTTATAGGCTTCATAGCCGTGGATGTGACATATTTTATGACATGTTCATTCATGCATCTGTCAAAACTTGAGAGCTTGGAATTTTTTCTCTATTTTCACTTGGGTTCTATTAAAAACAAAGCAATTTTCCTTCATTGACTAGCGATCAAAGGCTATTCAGGCTGCCATGCCATGAGAGCTAGGTTGATTTTAATTTCTAATATGCCTGGCTTTGTGCCTGTATAATATTATTCCTCCTCTGAGATGATAATTATTGGCTGTAAAAATGCTCATGGCATCACCGTGATATTGATTACCTTTGTTTTGATATGTAAAGCTCTTAATCACCTGGGTGTTTTTGCTGCTTTGAGATTCACCACTGTTATATCTGAAGTTACTTGCATTTAAGAACTCTGTAGGATTTCTTTTTGCTATCATCTCTTTATGACATGCATGAATTAATAAAAATATCCAAATAGTGTGATTTGATGACTGCCTCATATTATTCTTATCAATGCTTTTGGGTTCAACACTCCTTTCTTAAATACTCTTGTCCTATGAGGCCTCCAAAGGACTGTCATTTTAATGCCTTCTTGACTTCTTGTTGATGTATTTGATGCTACTGTAGCTGTATGCTTTCATGTAACCTGTTCATTAGCTATCATATTATAACTCAACAATGAAATAGCTTGATGCTCCTTATGTATGAGCATACCTCATGAATTACCCAGACAGTAGTAAACATTGATATGCAACAACATTAGCGTTCAACACATAAGAAAACTGACTCTCTCCAATAGAAAAGAAAGCATTGCTTAAGTCTTTACTTAAAAACTTTTTTGAATAAATATCCAAATGCAACTCAACATGATAAATATGTATGCAATTCTTTCATATGCAATTCTGCTTCAACACGAGCTTTTATCCTTAACAGAGTCCTTTGGACTTTGCTTGGAAAACCTGTTATAGCATTCTCTATAATATATGGATAATAATCCTTTGGGCATTTTATCAACTAGCCAATAGCCTTGTTCAGATTCTCATCATTTGTCAAACATTTGTAATGAGATATTAGACTGTTCTATCATATTTTACCCTCTGTGCTTGGTTGTTATCCTCATTTCGTTGATGAAAACTCAACTATCTGTTTGTCCTTCATACTTGACTAGCTTTTTATATGCTTACCTTTGTTGTTGGTCATAGCACAGTCTTCTTGATAGACATTGTCTTCCATGACATCTTGAAAATTACCGGTTGAAAAGACTATGCTTGTTATTAGTGTTGGACTGCCCTCTTTACATTTGCTTGAACCATTCATGAGATGAAATTTTGTCTTATTCAATGAAAGGCTATTCTTGCATTCAAATCCGTTGCTTCTCATAGTAGTTGATGAATGAACTGTAACTTTGATCATTGTATTTTTGTTACTATTAAGTTACACGCCTTACAGATTTTGTAGAAGCATATCTTTTAAATGTTGTCTAAGCCATATTTTGCTGCTTTTTTGTTGAAGAACTTGTAGAGAATTGGATTATTACAAATCTGTTATACTCCATGATTATGTAAATACTTTGTACAACCTTTGGACTGTCCTGTACGGTGATATGCTTCTGAAGTTATAAAAACATTCCAATGCTCGAATATTTTGTTTCTCTTCAATGCAAAGAGGCTCTATACTTCATTTAGATGTAATGTGAAATGTGAAGCAGAGGTATGGAACTTGAGAGTGTATCCTCCTTGATATACCGAGCTCAACCCTTGTGGGAGCCCGTTTTACTCCACATATTTGATAAAATGATCTCGAACATGATGAACCTGTTCCTGCACATTGAAACAAACAAGTTAGCAAAATAAAAGAAGTTGAAAGCTTCCATTGAATTATGTTTTCTTTTGAATAGCGAAACCATCTGATGGATGCCTAAATATAATGTACATTATATTTTTGTTGGTAGTGTAGGCATATGATAGGATATGCTTTTTCATTTCTTAGAGACCATCTCTAATACAACATTTCATCATTCTTGCAGATGCATTGGAGCTTGGAGCTGGAGCTGGAGCTGGAGCCACAACTGAAGACCTCAAGTGTAATGATGATTCATCATTCCAGGAAATGACGAATCACCTTCTATCTTATGTTTACATTATTTTCAGTTGTATGATATACACTTCCTTTTTGTATTCATCATTTGATTGTGTAAATCAAATTTAGTTACTCCTGCGGCTTGTGCGGGACTTCAGCCTTTCCAACATGAATAAAGCAACATTCTTTTATGAAAATTTATGAGTTCCTTTGTCTAAGATTTGCATAATAACACTTGAAATTCATAAGTAATCAAAGTTTTGAAACATAATGAATACTTAAGCAGAAAAATTTTGTACCTTCTTTGATGGATGCAATTCAGCTCTACCTGTTTTGAGCTAGTAGTGAAAAATAGGTAACAAGTATGTCTACCAATATATGAAGAGTTTATAAAATTTACATAGAGGCCTTGCATGTATAGGAAAGGTAGCTCAGAGATAAGAAGGTATAACACAATAGTTAACTACCCCTCCAAAGATGAAACACTTATGTAGATCAAATGACATGTATGCTAACAAGTTGCAAGTATGCATGTACTATTTGTTTCAAATGATGATGACACATGTCTCAAACACATTAGGTGATACAAAAGTATAAAAATCTTAAGTAAACTTAAGCTGTGTTAATAAATTAAACCTAGAAATGTGATATCCTAACTAGATATGTAAAGAAACTATTTACACTAACAAGTTGTAGACATATTCACTAAACATTTTGTGTCACCTCATTTTCTTCAATTACGATCGATGCTTGGGGAATTTATCCTTGGGATGGTTTCTTGAGTCCTCTTTCCTTTACATTTTTTACATCTCTTTTTTAGAGTTCTTTTTCATGAAGTTTTCTCATTTTCTTTGGTTGTGACAATTTTTTCATTTGTACATGGGTGCCTCATCAAGCCTAGTTGTTAGGACCCACTTCTTTCTTTATATTCTCTAGTTTAGTTTCTCCCTAATTTTCACTAAGGGAAGGTGTTGGTGTGATCAAGGGACTTTATATAACCACTTATAATTTAGGACCTATTCATACCTTAGCCTTAAGATTACATAGTTTTCTTGTTTGCTTTTTGTCTCAAATCATTGGATTAAGACACTTTGAACAATTGTGTGAGATTTAGTAATTTTTCCCTTGCAAATATAGAAAGGTTATTTTTTTCATTGTATAATTATGTATTTACTTTTTCCTAAGGCAATATAGAAGTTTTCTTTGCAACTCTCAATTGTGGAAGGTTTTTTTGGATTTTTCTAGTAGATTCATGTGCTTGTAGATTCATCAATTCCCCAACATAAATTATTTGTATGAAATAATTTTTGGTTTTATATTAGCTATTTTTTAAGTAATAAAAAAATTAATTTCTAACGAGTTCAATATTTTAACTAATCCCCACACTAGATAAAATTGAGATTCAAAAAAGTACTATTTTATGATAGATAACAAGCAATATACTTAGGCTTATCTAAATGTATTTTTTCCTAATAAAACTACAATTATCCATTAAATAAAAGTACTAAGCAAGAAATGAAAATAAAAAATACTAGAAATAGAGAAAAAAAATATAAAAAATAAACTATAGAGAAACAAACTTGGAGCCGATAGGAATCTAAAGAAACAATATGAGAGATACCCAATTCAAACACTAGCACTCTATTTATGTAGTCCACAAAATTCATTATCATCTAAAAGAAAAAAATAGATTCAAGGAACTATACAAATTTCAAATTTCCTACATGGAGAGAGGATGAAGACACACACAACATAACACAAAAGATATCCAAAAAATATAAAATAATGGTAATATTTTAACAAATAAATTTAATTTAATTGAAATAATAAAATGGTAATAAAGGTTTAGATAATGCAAAACCTCTATTGAAAAGAGTCTCAAATAAATATGGTAAATGGAGAATTGCTTATTGTTAGGGAGATTACCAAAATGGTCAAACCCCAAATATAGTATTTTGACCTCCACAAATAGTCATATAGAAAATAGTTAGGAATGAATATCTTTATTATTTTCTCTCAAAAATAGTGAGTGCATATAAAATCATAAAGAGAAGAAATATGGTAATAATCAATTGATATCAATAACCCTAGTCTACGAAGCTACCAATGATCCAATGTGTATGGAAATAGAAAATAGTAGGAGGTGAGAACTCCAAAATGCTCATGATAGAAAGTGTGATAAAACAATAACACACAATAATTATTATGACTCTCTCTCAAGAAAATGGAGGGAGTGCGAATAATGATGAGAAAAATAACAACAATAACAATGGTATCACAAGATTTAAATATGTTAATGTGATGTGAGAAAAAGGATCTAGGGTCTAAATCACACCTTTCACAATATTACATTAGAGAGGAACCAAAAAGATCACATAGGACCAATTGGCTACTATACTCAATGGAAGAGCCAAAATGGTTGATAAAGGTTTTGGTCCCTCTTTTTTTGTGGGTTTGATTGATTGATTAGGAATTGAATTTATTTGATTTTGTAAATGTAAAACTAGGTCAACTATGTAATTACAACAAATTGGCGTGAATACAAAAAAGTACAGGACTAATGCACAAAAATTGATGATAGATAAGTAGAGTGTAGAGACAAAGGAACTTGACATGCAAATTAGGGTTGAAATTGGTTGGTCAGGGGCAGTAGTGCCCTAGAAATGAAAATGCAACTTTTTGGAATCTCTAAACAGGTACAAGTGAGTCACAATCTGTAGCTTCTTTCTTGATGGAATCAACTTTAAAACTTATTTTATTGATGAATAATTCCTCTTGCCCTAATTTGGTGAAATAGGAGGCTTGAATGCTTGATCTTGCTATTAGGTCTTCAATCTTCTCCCAAATCCACTTCAAATATGCCACTTGTAAACAAGAGAGAAGAGAAAAAGGTTGTGCCATATAATGGCTTACCTAAGTCAAACCCTATTTTGGTGTTTCCACCTCCACAATGCTATGATGATGTAAATATTGCTTACCCAAGGTCGAGCAGATCCAAATGGATAAAAACATGTGATAAATGACAAGTTTTGCAACTTACCACTAAGATCTAATCTTCTTGATGGACTAAAGTCATTATACATATCTCATGCAAGGAATATTTGCTTGTTGATAGGAGGTATTGCAAGTGTCAATACTCACCAAAAAAATTAACACAAAACATGAGCAATCTTACATATGAACTTGATGCATTGCTAAAATGAATCTTGACCGATGAAAATATTGTAATCATGTTGCTTATTCTGCTCTTGATTTTTTGTTGACTAATTTTTAGGATGCTCAATTGCTCACAATTTTCATTAGGCTTTCAAATGGTGAAAAAGACTTATATTTATATGCATTTCTTCATTTCTTACAAAATTAATTGTGAAAAGGCAACAAATGAATTTGAATTTTTAAACATAATTTTTTTGACAATAATATATTCAAGATTGGGCCAAAATAGGTTAGTCAAGGGTGGTACTACCCTAGACCAGACCTATTTTGAAATTTCAATTATCATTAATTAAATAATTAATTTAAATTTCTAATTTTATTTTGAATTTTTTAAAATGATAATAAAATAGGAAAATTATGAGCATAATCAGGTCCAAGCATATAAGGGGGATCTAAACATATTATGAAATTGTCAAGGTTGACAATTTATGATGCTAAATTTAGACCCCAGTTTAGTGAAAGTATGGACTTCCATTCATGATCACACTAAAGTAAGGAAAAGCCAAGAAGGGCTCTTTCATCCAAACATTGGGGAAGTATGATGACAGTGAATCTAGGGGATGCGCTAGCTCCTATGCTTAGTATATTATTAAAAAAAAATTAAAGACAAAGGAACACACACACATGAATGCAATACAACATGACAAACATAAAACATACACAACAAAGACATAAATCACACATGATGCAATACACTTATGTAAAAATAATGCAACCATGAAAAAGAGAGTATGACATCATGGACTAGGAAGATCTATAGATTTCTTACTAGTATCCATACCCAAGGCATCAATAAATCATACGCTAGAAAAGTCTGATATTTGCTAAGTGACCCATGAAAGGTATCACAAGCTAGTGAAGTCTTATATTCACTAGGTGATCTATTGATAAGAAGCAACATGGGCTAGTGAAGTTTGATATTCACTAGGTGAGTTTCAAAAAAGGTAGTAAATAAAAAATACACAAGGGATAGTGAAGTTCAATATTCACAAGGTGAGTTCTCCTGTCAACCATACCAAGAATTATAAGTAAAGCTCATTATTTATAAAATAACTCTGATAAGGTGCTACAAATATGATCAATATGCCATGAAATCATCACTAAGTTCATAGTGTATGAATAAAAGTGAGGCACATAATGGAATGTGTGCCCCCACCTTAAAGTAATTGCTAACACTGACCAGGAGAAATTTCCTTTAAGGTAGAAAAATGATATTTGTAAAATGATAAGACATGAAAGCTTGTTGGGAAACCCTATGCCAAGTGATATGTTCCCAAAAAGCTGACTCATGACAAGGGATTACCCACAAAACAAATCCACATAACATAAAATAGCACATGAGGGATCCACAGATCTAGGGTTTTTTGGGTGAAAATTATGTAATCCCTTTTCAATAGATTACACAAACTTGATTTCAACCACAACTGTGTGAGATGTAATCTCTCCTCTCAAAAAGGGGAAGCACCCTTCTTACTGCTTACTGAAACTAAAGTAAAACTAATTAAGTGTTCACAAAATGTACACTACAATTATGAGATGGGAGTGTGTCACATTCATACTTCTCTCTTTTTTCAGAGAATATGTTTTACAATGCTTCACAGTTGGTAGTTCTAATTCGATACAACTTTAAACTAAAAACAAAGCAGTAATTCCAATATCTCTATCTTGTCAAAGCAAAGCTTAGAGATACCAACATGATAATAATAAACAATAAAATAATAAAGAAAAGCTCACGAAGGCACAACGTCATTATATAGCTTTCCATCGATGGATCCTTTGTCACCTAGAAATGCACCCTATGCGAAGTTATGAGAACTAAGCTTTCTGGTGAAACATGGGATCATTTCAAGGCTATGGGTCACCTGAAGTTGAAATGAACCTCCAAAGAAGGCCGGCTTCCTTTGGGTATCACCTAAACTAGCAATTCTATGAAGGTAAAAGGAGAAGGAATGCATACAAATAATGAAACTAAACTAAATTATTCCTATGGTGATACACCGAGTTAATAAGAAATCATGAAACAAACACAGGAAGAACATACACTGGAAAGAAAAAGACAACGTTTTCGCTTACTTAACATAACCCCTTTAAACTCATGCACTATTCTTAAAAGGCTTTCTCTACATTCATATCTCAGGAAGGAAAGATGAATTTCACAACCTTAGGTATGAATACAGATTTTAGAAAAAAACACAGCTAAGAACTTGCGTAGTCTAAAATACAAAAATGAGAGTAATACAAATATTAACGGTAGCTTCCCAAGTAAACTCTATGTTATATTCTAGATTCTAGTTGAGTTACAAAACATACATTTAGTCAAGAAAGGATTGATAAAAATCACTAACTCTTTTGAATGCACAGTCCGAACTATTTACAAAAAGGAAAAAAATGCCTTATATACACCAGTGTGTCGGCCTCTTAGGGCCTACAAAAATATCGGGCTCAAAAAGATCTATCGTAAGATCTTTGATTGAATTAAATGTTGCACCCCTGCGTGTCCCTGCTGTGTGTGTCAGTGAAAAACTACTACTTGGAGAAACCCCTTAGATCTTTTGAAGCTATCGGGTGTATTTACTTCTGGTCCTTGTGTCCACCTACTGAATCCCCCTGTTGAGTGCCTTTAATGCTCTTGAGTCCAGAACAGATACACATTGATTCACATTCTGTTGATTCTCCTTGATTAGATGGGCGCACTACACGCAGACTCCCCACGGTCAAAACTCATTCGGTCAAAATCGCATCTTGGCGAGACACTTGAGGTGTCTCGCCGATGTGATTATGGCCCTCTGAAACTATCAGCACAGCACATGACAGTTGCTGAGACATCATAGCGAGCTTTAGAATTCATATCGATGTTGCCTCTATGGTTGCCAAGATAGCCAATTGTCGGTGAGACGATTTACCGAAGGCAAAACGTTACCCCGAGAACTCCCTCATCGTTTTGGAAAGAGCTTATTGATATCACCCCGAATGCATTTCACTCCACCGGGCTCCAGATTTCCTTTTGGCGAGACATTATCAAGTCGGGAAGACTTCATAGCGAGGCTCATTGTCTTTCCGATGTTCCTCCTTTCACTGAGACTACACCGTGTCGACAAGACATTACCGTGACGGCTGGGAGCTCTGCCAATGTCATTTATGTTGGGGAGACCTTTTGCATCACTGAGACCTCATGGCGATCCCACCATCCTTCGCCGAAAACAACATCTTCTGTCGAGGCCTCTTTCTTTTCAAATACTGTCGATGTGACCCCTTGTTGTCATCGAGACCATCTGCCAAACTCCTCATTATGCTCGAGCTCCCTTTTGTTTCGCTAAGACTCTGGCCTATCAGCTAGACTTCATACCAAGTGTCGGGTGCTACACCGATGTCAAACGTCGGTGAGACCTTTTGTGTTCAGCAAGACCTTATGTCGATATGACTTCATTGGTAGGACCACTGGCTTTCAGGGAGACATTGGAGTCGCGGAGACCTTACCCCAACTGCTTTGTTACACCAAAGGCTCTCTGTTGTCGGGAAGACTTCATCTTATCACCGAGACATCTCTCTATATGCTTTGTTATGCTGAAAGACTTGCTTTCTAGCAAGCTCCCTTTCCTATCGGTGAGACTCTGACTGTTCGCTGGGACCCTTCACTGAGCTCCAGAAGTTACCCCGAAGCCCTTGGTCACCAAGAGTCTCCCCGAGCTCGCGATTGAATGGCCTATCAACCAGAGAAATTCATGCAATAAGAGGTCATACTGAACCCTCAATGTTATAGCGATAGGCTCTGCAGTTTCGTTCGGCAGGACAAAAACTAGGTCACAGCAACCTGTTCAAAACATAAAGTATCAAGCAACCAGTTGGCCAGACAGTGAAGATGTCATGCCGACCTGGCTCTAATGGAGGCTAAGTGTAGAATATTGAGGCATGTTTCCAATAGAGCAGGCCTCCCAACTGAATCCCCTATGAAATTTCATCATATGTATAGAATAACCCTCAATGGAGACATCCCATCTGTCCCTTATGAACATTTGCAACATAGATGCCTTTCCTGATTGAGCCTGAGGGTGAAAATTAGGTAACAAGATCCTTGAGAGATGTAATGATTGTCATATTAGAAGCACAAATTCTTCTTAGATACAACAATTCCATGAACAACATGAACAATTACAAGCACAAAGTCTTGTAGATAATCCACCAATAGTTATCCAAACATAAACACAAATCTGAATAAAGAGTGCAACACAAAGTTTATACATATTTATTCAAAGCCCTTAGATCTCACACACTAATCATTGCCAATCTTAATCAAATCCAAAAGACGATTGATCCAACACAAAGTATGGTCTGCAACTTTCTTCTTTATTGATCAAAATAGATACACAAAGATGAACACAAAGTTTCATGAATTTGCTTCTCAAAATGGGCAACACTTTGTTGCAAAAGATAAAAGATAAAGATTATAATAGAATTTCCTCTTAATTATAAAAGAGAGGGAAGAGAAAATATAGGAAATTAGATGAGCAAAATTAGGAAAGTTAGGTGAGCTACATTAGGAAAATCTCACCTAACGTTGACTTAGTAAAAAATGTTGTCCATCTTTTCGAGAAAACATCTCTATTTTTATATGTAATTACATTTGTTGAAAAGACATTTAAGATGTTGAAAAATATTTGTAAAATGTGTAAAGGAAAGCATAAAAATATTCAACACTGGAGATAAGAAGCCTTCAGGGTTCCTTGCTTTGGGCCCGCAAAAGTCTTTATATTTCTTCTTGGTCTCCTATATGAATGTATCATCTGGACCGACAGTGTAATCGACAAGGGTATGAAATCTTGTGATTGACCTTCTGGTAGATGAATGAATCTTCTTACCCTTGTTAAGATGCGTCTTGAGATTATCAAGAGAAATCTGAATGTCACAAATTGCATGCATGGAGGTCTAAGAAAAGTTTGCATCCTCAACTTGCTTCATGATAGCTTCTTTGTAGATCTTTGAAAGTTCATTGGCTGAGGGGAGAATATTGTCTTCATCAAGGAGCTTACCCCGTAACTCCTTAATTCCATTCTCTAGGATAACACGATGTCCTTCGACATCTTCTTGCACTTGGAAGACATCTTCAATAAGAGACTTAATCACTTGAATGTGGTGCTTGAGTGATTCTCTTACCTCCAAATATTTATCCTTGTCGGGAATTACCCCAACTTTCACCAACTTACTAAGCTTTGCCTCCTTCATTCGTGACTAAAATGATAGGAATTTTTCCATTTCTTTTTTCTCTTGGGAAAGAATACTTCTTTATCAAGCTCTGATTTGAGCTTGGCTATCTGAGTGGCCTTCTCATCCACAACAACTATGAATTGAGAAACATTTTCTATTATTTCATCAATGAAATCATACAACACTTTACCTTTAGAGGCAAAATTCTCTGCCTTTTTCACAGCTAGCTCCTCAGTGCTTATACAGCCAAACATTGTACATTGCCTGAAGAGCCCACAAGTCTTCTCAAAATAGTTGCATAACACTTGACCTTGTCCTTGTACATGTTTTGGTCTTGTTCCATTTTTTCAAGCCTTCCAGCCAACACATCTAGGACTACTTGTGCATCTGCCTTGGCACTTTCATTTGTCACTTTTCTGAGTTGGAATCTCATGACACTATAGTCCTCCATGTTTACATCTCCTTCCTCTTGCGGGGGTAGACCAATTTCTACAAACTTATGGCCAATCTTGTCAACATGAAGTCTTGAATGCACTTTGGCCTTTTCTTCCGCTTGGATTTTAGAGGGGCTATCTCTTCAAGATCAAGCTCTTCTGGAGAGATCATTTGTTTCTTTTGCTTCTATACTTGAGATATACCAACCAAGGGGGGAGAGAGGAAGTATATGCTTCTTGACTCATCGTCAACTCTTGTGTTGCAGTCACTTCTATAGAAATGCTTGGCATGGTAACAATCGGGGTAGTATCTATCATGATTGCTCCAGTAAACTACATACCAAGTTGATTATGCAAAGACTCATTCATAAATCTATCAAATTAAGCTTTAGATGTAACATCAAAAGATGGAGATGACAAACTTGGGATGGACGAGGGAGAACTTAAAAAGATTTCAACAGTTTATAGATTTGAAACTGCTGGAGGATGGCAAGCATGGTTGATGCTACAAGGGGATGATAAAAACCCACTGCATGTATGGTAGATGTGGGAGGAGGTGATGTAGGAAGAGAAGGTGGAGGAGTGTTAGGATTGGGAGGTGTATGAGGACCATTTGAAGTTATAGGTGATGGCGTTCGGGGAAGATCTTCAACAATGTTCTCATGAGGAGATAGTTGTTGTTCATCGTCATGCCCAACTTCCTCTTCATTACCTTCTTTTTCTCCTTCATATTTTTCAGATTCCTCTTCTTTTGTAGACTCTTCTTATTTTGCAGACTCTTCTTCTAATTCAGACTCTTCTTCTTTAGATTCTTCACTTATGTTTCCTTCTTCTTCTTTGAAAGTTTGTTCCTCATAAGAAACCTCTTTTCCTATTGCATGTGTGGGTTCAGACTCTGTTGCTTCTGGTTCTTCAACAACTTGTGTAACTTTCTTACCAACAATGAAATTGATTCTAGGACCTCTTCAGGAAGAACATGGAATAGCCGCTTGTTTGTTCTTTGAGCATAGTTATGGTTGTTGACTAGTTTTTGCTCCTAGTACTTCTCCTTCCGATTCAGTCTTGAAAGCTTTCATTTGGAAACCATGCTTATACAACCATTCTGTTGTGTTGTGCAAGATGGGAGCAAGCCTTTCCCTAATAGAGATACTTTCCTTTTTTGACCATTGAATAAGAGTTAAGGCCCTGTTAGCAATCTTGTATTCTTCATAGGTAGAGTTTAGAATGTCACCAAGATCTTGGAAATCCTCTGATAGACTAGCCACACCCAGCTCTCTGATTTGCTCAACTGTTAGCCTACAAAAGTCCATTTTGCGGATGTCTTTTTCATCCCTGTAATCAGCCCATATGTCTTCAAAATGATAGACATTCATGTGATTCTTTTTCAATTTTCTCTTCACATCTCGGTAATCAAAATCAAATCTATATTTTTATGTCCTGATAGTTATGATCTGCATCTCTTCATAGACTGATTTTTCCTTTTGTACATTGTGAACAGTATACCTCCCAATTATCAATGGGAACTTGAAACCCAGTTTATGAATTCTAATGTGTTCCTTGTGGACTAATATCAATTGTATACACAGTTCCATGAGTATCCACTTATTTTATGGATATCTAGGCAACTTGTAAGGGCACCTAATATAGTAACCTACCCTCATATAAGTGAAATTTGGAAATTGTAAAAAGATATAACCAACCTTGCTCACTACTTTGTATGCCTCATTTGACACTCTCTTCTTTTCGAGAGTTGGATCAAAACTGAACAATAGAAGTACAAAGAAGGCATCTATGACTCTCCTGGAATGATGAAGACTTTCTTTCAGTTTCAACTGATAAAAGTATTCATATACAAGTATAGAATGTCAATTTCCCTTTGTAGATAACCTTGGAAATTGCCTCATCACAACAACAACATACACCAAATAAGAAGTCATGTAGAACTTGAGAGTGGTTGGCACATTTATCAATTGCTCATGAATTTCATCACTAATTTGGGTTCCCCAATCAATATGAGATTTCTCTCTCTTAATGATCTGAATGTATTCATACACCCACTCCTGAAAAATGAGATGACTCAGGAAATACTTTAACCCTACTCAAGAGAGTAATCATATCTCTGACATCCTCTTTGAAGTCACTTTGAGGAAGTCCCTTCGACCATCTTGAGATAGCAGGCCTAGTTGTTTTCAACCATTGGTTGTTAATCAATTTTTTAGCCTTAGTTGGATCTGCATCATAAACCTCTTGTGCCTGTTGCATTGAAATCATGGTGTATTGTTCCATGTGTGGAACTCTAAAAAAAATGTCAAATAATTCATGGTATAGTCTCATCATCACTTGTCTAGAGGAATCTATTACACTTCTACTCTCTCGAATGTAGTGGGATGCAACCTAGAGAATGAACTCTGAATTATGAGCAAATGTCAGGAATGTGGACACTAGATACAAGTTGCTATGGAAAATGGCTCTCAAGCTGTCTTCCAAGGGCTTTTGTTCAATTCTTTTTACAAATTCTTCAAGGTCCTAATGACCAATCTTGGTGTGCTTGATTTTTTCCACCTTCAAGATCACCACTGTAGGCAGAAAGACACCTTGGTATTTATATTTCATTTTTCCCTATTTTCTAGAAGAAGATTGAGGCTTCTTTTTTGTCATCTAGAAGAACCAAGATCAAAGGATATCACCTTCAGGATCACTTGATGAGATTTGGAGAGAAACTGCAAGGATGATGAATCAATAGATGTTATGCAAAACTATAGCATTGGAAAGCATGAGGCAAGCAAGCAATGTGGAGCAAGTGTGAAATTAGTAGTTTTGCACATAAAATGGAGCATGAGCAAAGAAATGAGGCTCATAGCACAAGCGAAGTGATTTCAAAGCGTTAATGGAAAAAACTATCTTTTATGTAGGAGCGCTGAAAATCGATGCTCCTACATCTTGAGATGTTGATTTACATGTAGGGGCACTGATTTTCAGCACTCCTACATGTAGGCACTTTGATATGAAACAAGTTTCAAGGTACTAAAAATCAGTGCCTTGACATTTTGGTGAAGTTCAAATATATGCTCAAGCGCTTGAGCATGTCTCCTTCAACTTAGAAAATGCAAAGTGTAAGGGCGATATTTTTTACCGCCTAGTCATTTGAAGGAATGAGGTACTCCATGTAGGAGCAGTGATTTTCAAGTCTCCTACATGGAGTTGATGAAAAAATTTGAAGTGTAGTAGCGGTTAAAAACACTGCCTTAGCATTTGATGTTTGGGAAGACCTTGGTGTAATAGCCGTGAAATTCACTACTTTGACATTTGGGGCGAGGGCATTCAATGTCTGAGTGCTGAAATTTATCGCTCGAACACTAAGAGGAAAAGACTTCAAAATGTGAAGTGTTTCAATCATAAAATTTACTAACACTACAAAATTCAACATTTTTACAATAGGAAGGACATGATGGGCATGAGTGAAAGATAAACGAAACACCAAAAAGAAGACAAACAAAAACAAGAAGAGAAAAATGCAAGATGCATTTGGAAAGTAAGAAGAAACCCTAATAGGAAAAACGTGAAGACCATGGTGAATCAAAGAAACGCAAACATAAACTACAAACCCTAAGTAGAGTGCATGTAATGAGTGTGACTTAGAGAAATAAACGACATAGCTTTCTAAAAGTAAAATAGAAAGAAAGACTTTGACAAGAAAGAGAAGAAACAATGCACCTGGAGAATGATGAAAACCCGAGATCAAAGCTTTAAAGAAATCCTCAAAATCATGACCTAGCTTGGAGTTGGTAAAACATCTAGCATGCAGGGAGAAGGTGAATGGAGATTAGAATGGCTATGGTCAGTTAAAAATCACTTAAAAACCTTTTAAAAAGGTCATTAAATGAACTGAAGTGGTGCATTAATGATGGCGTGAAGTTTGGAGGAAAATAACGCAAAACATGCACTAGTGGTGAAAATCACTGCTCGTGCATGAAGAAGTCTTAAGTTGGACAAAAAGTGCACAAGTGGTGATTTTGACCACTTGTGCAATTTTGGCTAAGGAAACAAAGTGTAGGAGTGCTGAAAATTAGCGCTCCAACACTTAGAGTTAAATTCACCAGGGCAACATGTAGGAGTGTTGATTTTCAGTGCTCCAACATGTTTGACAATTTTTCTAACTCCTGAAGTTTGAGAGCTAACGAAGATGCTCATTTCAAAGCTCTTCAAAAGATGGACGGGGGGATACTCAAATGGACTATTTGAGGTTTTGGACCATGCATCAAGGTGAATTGAAATTCACCTCATTTTGCATGCTTGAACATCACGAAACTATGAAACAGACAAGTTTCGTAGGGAGTTATCCATGAATTGAGCACTGCTAGATTCCATGATAATAGGCTCAATATAGATGAGAGGTAATATAATATGAGTGTGCTTGATATTGACATCATTCCCAAAAATACATGTGGAACTACAAAAAAAAGGGATGAATGACACATGAAGACAACATAAAATATTTTTGGTCAACATGGATGATGGATAGGGGTAGTTGTTGTCACAATTCCCTAATCATTTGATCTTTAATTGTCAACCCAGGGGTGTCTAAAGCTATATGCGGTAAGAGTTGGATTAATTTTGGGGGGGGTTTATTGTTTGGTCTGCTTTGTTAGGAGTGGTTCAGAGTTGTTCCTTCCTTATTGGTAGTGGCTATATGCTATCCTACACTATTCTTCTAACTTATTTTTTATTTGACCTTATTCTAAAAGCTTCAAAATGAAAAAAAATAAAAAAAATTAGAATAGATGTGTAGAGGTAAGTCATGTTCCAAGCTGAATCAAGTCATGAGGAATGGATGATTAAAATTAATCTAACTTGTAGAAAAATGGAAATCTAACCTTTACTTGAATTCAAAATCTAACTAATCAAAAGAATTGAAATCTAATTCAAAAGAAAACTACTCCATTCCTCATTCATCCAATCTGACAAATAATAATTCCTTCTTTGTGCATATTCTATTAAGAACATAACCATTTATCAATGATAAGTTAACTATTTTATTAGCAATCTAATTAACTGGAAAGTGCACTGAGTTAAAGCAGAAAGGATTCTAATTAATCAACATGGTAATGGAATCAAAGATTTCAACAATGCAGACTTAGATTTAAGATTAATTCTAACATTAAACTGGTGAAACAATTCCAACTTAAAACAAGAATGAAGATGAAATATTTAACTAACATGATCACCTTCCTTCGGAAGAGCGGGCCCCGCTCTACCTCTGGAGGGATCTTAACAACAAAAATGATCAACTTCTTTTTATTTCCATTGAATTTTCCCAAAGAGGGGTGAAGTACAAAATATTCAATGAAGAACTAAGAAACGTAATTTATTGAAAGCAAAAAACTAATGCATTCTATTGCATAACTAACTTGAGACTCGATATACATATTCTATCTTATTTGAAAAGCGAGGAAAAGCGGGAAATCAAGCTAACTCCAGATTATTAAAGACATTCTGGAGCACGGGAAGAACAATCATGAAAATCTTGAAATCATCTTCAATTGATGTCGAGAAGAACTGTAGAGGTGGAATGCATGTTTGGATGGAACTATTGTTTAGCTGACAAGTCACTTGGTTGAAGCTGCTAAGTCATGATAGGTTAGCCGCCAATCTCATTTGAATAGAAAAATAGTTAGCACTTCATCTAATCAATAAATTTTCTTCCAGTCATGAGTTAAATATAGATAATAATGAAACAATCACAACATTAAATGCCATTTAATCACCCATTCAAAGAAAATAAGCATTTATATAAAAGCATTCAAGTATGCATAATTAAGTTCATAAATGAAGTATATAAAAGATAACATTATCAGTTTTTAGCCAAATATAAAGTATCAAGCATCAAATTTATAAAATATGTGAGGTCTCTACAAGCCCTCATCAATGGAAGAGACCTAAATGTCTCAATGCTTTGCATCATCTCCAAAAGTAACAAAAGAAAGACATTTACAACATAAAGAGGAATAAAGATACAAATAAAGGAATGCCACTACAGATTCATTCTCTTGTATCCTTATGCCAATGAGAACAAGGGTCATCCAAAGAGAAGTGACAAACACAAATACACGTCAAGCGACACATTATGGGGAGATCACTCTACATGCAAGCAAAACACAAAGATACAAAAGGTACTACACATGTGAACTAATCTATATCAAATTGTCTACATCCCAATATTGCTCATCATAAATGGAAGGCATATAATAGGCTAAAGGAATTATAGCAAGTGCAGTACAAGGAGAAGTACTAGGTTCAACACATGGTAGGTCACTCACCAAAGGAGGATCATCGCAGTTTCCCCCATCTAGATTCATGATTTGCAAACATGAGAGATAGTTCATTATGAACTTTTTTCATTATTTTGTTTTATCTTCTATCTTGCTATCTGAATATATCACAATGGGTTGCATATTAGTGATATCAACATGACTATGAAAAATATCATATGTGTGTATCTTGTATATAGTGATCTTTTGATTCTTTATTGTGGTTGGGATAGATAAGGTCCACCTTCATGGTTTAGTGAGGGAGGTGGAGTAGAGTTAGGCGATGATGAAGATAGATGGGTGGGAGGTATCTTATCAAGATTGGCTTGTATGTGCAAGCTAACAAGCCATAGCACAATATCTTCATTTGTGTTCCTTTGTACTTTAATTTCATCTCACACAAGCTTCAACTTGTGAGGCATTTTCCAATATTGGTCTATTTTCTTCCTTTGTAGGAGGAATTGAAGGAACTATCGAAGGTTCAGAAACCATAGGTCTTTTAGATTTTTGCACAAAGGCTTGTTTTTCCTTAGAGGCACAAAATTAATCCCCAAAGTCCATGCTAAATGGTTTTCTCGTGGTCCTTTATAGGATGGTGGAGGGGGAACTATGACATAGATGCTATAAGGTCAAGGAAGAATACCCAATTTGGACTGAGGTTTGTTCACTATCTATGGAGTAGAAGGAACAATCATTGAAGCCACAAGAGACTAAGGAGCCTTAGGCATAATATTGGTAAGGTATAATTGGGATATACGCTTAGCTTTAAAAAAATTCAATATAATAAAAATAGATAATATTCATGAGGTTTAGCAAGTTGGGCTGGTTGAGGTTAAAAGTAATCCAGTAAAAATATTTCACGAGAGGCTAAAGGCTTAAATCCACTATGACAAATGGTATGTATTTATCCTTTGAATGGGAATTTAAGATATTTATGAATGAATTATGGGACCACATTCATGGAGCTAAGCCATGGGTGACCTAACTTCATACAAAAATTATTCGATGTTGGTATTATGGTAAACAAAATATCCTTTTTAGGTCCTACTTTAATTGGGAGAGTCATAGAACCAATCATAGGGTAAATAGAACTATCACGAGACTTTAATAACACTCCCAATTGTTTATAATTATCCTTATAAAGTTCATGCATATATAAAATTCTTCGATGATCACATTTACTAAGCATACTAGATCAATGAGTATTCCCTTTATGGGTTTATTATCAATTCTATTGGTGATGTAAAGAGGACCATTTGGTGTAGTTATAGAAGTGTCAATATGCATGAAAGTAATATCGGGTAAAAACTTAGTTTGAATTTTATGAGGATGAACATCAATCATATTTATCTCATTGGATATGTCATCAAATTCTTCATTATCACTTTGTTCAACAAAATTAGTTGAATGACTTGGTAATGAATTTGTAAATATTTGTAAGTTTTGATTAGGTGGTGATACCAATTTATTCCCTTTATCATTTATACCAACCAATTGAATGACATTAAAATCGATGTGGTCTTGCACTTGGTGCTTAAGATGCATGCATTTTTTTGTATCATGTATGGGTGTACGATGATATTGAAAAAAGGATTTTGCATTAAATTTTGGAGGTAATAGTTTAGTGGTATCAATAGGCCTAATTGGAAGAAGTTGAATCATGTTCTTGTTTAGCATCTATAAAATAATAGCATCGAGAGAATTAGGTAATTATGAAAATTGTCTATCTCTTGGCCTAAATGGATATTGTATTGTAGATGCAATAACTACTTGTGTTTCAAGGTTATTAGAATCTTGAGGGGTTTTATCTTTATATTTAGTTTTTGATTTTTCTTAAATGATTGGTGGTTGTTTTGAAGTACGACATCATATTGACCATTAGGAGTTGATGAAGGTCTTGCTTCATATTGACTAACCGATATTTGGTAATCATGAAGAGTCATACATAAATGTGTGAATGAGGGATATTTCATCAATAAGATCTTATCACTAATGTTAGGCTGTAAATTTTGAATGAACACCCTTTGACTGTTAGCATCTGGTAGAGTATAGGAGATTTACAAATAAAGAGCTTAATATCATCCTATAAAATCAATCACTTTTCCTTAGGTCCTTGTTTACAATGGATTAAATTAGTCAATGCAATTTGAGGCCCAATATTTTAAAAAAAATGTTGAAGGAAATCATTCATAAGTTGCATAAAGGAAGTAATTGAGTTATTTGGAAATGAACAAAACCATTCAAAAGTCATGTCTTTTAATGATCTAGGAAAATTTTTAGCTAGGAGAGTGTCTTCATTTAAAAAAATCACTACTCAAGGTGGTAAAGGTTGACACATGGTTGTTGGGATCTCCTTTGCCAGTATACTTATCGAAGCTCGGGGTATCTCAATGTTTTGTGGTATGGGTGTCTTTAGGATAACAAATGACAATGGACTCAATGTGAGATATATGGATGAATTAGCATTGGTTTGATTTTGGTTCATGTTTGAAACTTTTGGTTGTAAGGATGACATGTTATTAAAAAGGTTTATGACATGATAATTTTGTGACATGTTTTTGGAAAGTGTGGAATATGTAGGGCTATTGTTAATGGTTGGAGGGTTATTATTTTTAAAGTTAATGAACGGTGAGGTGAATGGAGGTATGGTGGATGAAGGGACAAAGATATAAGGATTTCTACAAGAAAAACCTAAACTAGAGTTAAGATCATTGCTATCATATGTGGTGGATGCTACAATTAGAGGAGTGAAAGTAGGAATAGAAGGCATGATTTTTAGGGAGGAGACTTTTCTTTCCATTTTATTTTGAGCATTAGTGAGAGCTTGGGTGCAACTTTTTCTTGTAAGAATTTGTGTGTCCACTATATGAGCTAGGCTATGTAATACTTCTATCCCTTGTGAATTTTTGATTGGCTTCCTAAGGTTATCTACTAATGGAACTATTTCTCTAGCCAAATATTTAGTGCTTAAGTATTGTTGAAGGATCTCTAAGTATTTTTCCAATTATTTAAGTTTATCCTTGGGGAAATGGGAAACAACTTCTAAGTCCATATGAATGTTAGGTGATGAAGAAGACATAGTCAGCATAGTAGGAAGAGAATCAAAGATAGATTATGTAGATGTGACTCATTGAGTGAAAGAGTTGTAAGACTCAATCTCAACACCACGTGATTGTAGCATGGGAATCCATAAGTCTATAACTAGGTATCATAGGGGTATTGGATATGGGACACCAGGTCATGAAGCTCATAAATTTATTACAAGATTCAGGACACTTGAGTGCTCATATAATGAAGAGAGAAATAGATGAAAGTGATAAAAATTGAAATACATTTTAGAAATAGACAGTAGGTCTACATAAAAGGTCATAGAGACATAAATGTGACTAAAATTTGGATAGAAATTAGTTGGAAAAGGGCGGTGGTACCCTAAACGAAAGGTGCAATATTTTAAAAATTTAAAAATCTAGGAATCAACTACAATGTGTGATGATCTAAGGTTGAACAGGTTTAGGTTTGAAAACAAAAAAAAATCTTAAAATACACAAAAATATAATTTTTATGTGAAGCACACACACACATGCATACAATTTTACATTGTTAAAGCACTACAATATGTTTAAATGACAATTTCTAGAATTTAAAATTTTGCGACTAACTAAATTTATCTTGTAAATACTAAAATATAACATTTTTTGATCTTTTGAAATAAATAAAAAATGAAAATCTATATTTTTCATTGCTTTTCACTAAAATGTGCATGCACTTTTGAAAAATGAAAACAATCTAAGATTGCACTAAGATTTCACAATGAAAGACTTGTGATTTCATAAGTTTTTGCAAATGTAAAAAGCATCAGGAACACCAAAATATGATGCGGGAAAAAGGATCTAGGGTCTAAAACACACCTTTCCCTACATTAAATTAGAGAGGAACCAAAAATGATCACATGAGACCACTTGGCTACTATCCTCAATGGAAGAGCCGAAATTGTTGATCGAGGATTTGGTCCCTCTTTTTGTTGTGGGGTTGATTGATTGATTAGGAATTGAATTGATTTGATTTTGTAAATGTAAAACTAGGTCAACTATGTAATTACAACAAACTGATGTGAATATAAAAAATTACAACACTGATGCACAAAAACTAATGAAAGAGAAGTAGAGTGTAGAGACAAAGGAACTTGTCATGCAAGTTAGGGTTGAATTTCTTGGTCAAGGGTGATGGCTCCCTAGATTGGAAGAAGTTTCTTTCTAAAATAACTAAATAGGTGCAAGTGAGTCCCAATCTGTAGCTTCTTTCTTGTCAAACTTAGATTTGAAACTTTGTCTATTGTTGAATGATTCCTCTTTCCCTAATTTGGTGAAATAGGAAGCTTGAATGCTTGATATTTCTATTAGTTTTTCAATATTTTCCCAAATCCAATTTATATCTTCCACCTACAAATAAGAGAGGAGATAAATGGTTGTGCCATAGAGGGGATTTCCTAAGTCAAATCCTATTTTAGTGTTTCTACCTCCACAATGGTTATGATGATGTAAAGAGTGCTTACCCTAGATCAGGTAGAGGAAAATGGATAAAAAGAAGTGACAAATAACAAGTGATGCAATTTATGATTCATATATGATCTCCTTAATGGATTGAATTCATGATACACATATCATGCAAGGAAGATTTACTTATTGATAGGAAGTCATGCAAGTGTTAGTACTCACAAAATAGATGAACACAAAACATGAAAAATATTACTTATGAACTTGACACATTTCTAACATGAACCTTGACTGATGAAAATGTTGTAATCATGATGCTTATTCTACTCTTTATTTTACCTTGACTACTTTTTAGGATTCTCAATTGCTCAAAATTTTCATTAGGTTTTCAAATGGTGAAAAAGACTTATATTTATATGTATTTCTTTATTTCCTACAAAATTAATTCTGAAAATCTAACAAATGAATTTGAATTTGCAAACATAAAAATTCCAACACTAACATTCAAAATTGGGCCAAAATAAGCTATTCAAGGGTGGTACCATCTTAGACCAGACCTATTTTGAAATTTCAATTGTCATTAATTAAATAATTAATTTTAATTTCCAATTTTATTTTGAATTTTTGAAAATGATAATAAAACAAGAAAATTATGAGCATATTAGGTCCTGGAATATAAGGGGGGGCTAAAAATAGTGTGAAATTGTCAAGGTCAACAATTTACAATGCTACAACTAGATAAAATAGTAAAAAAAAAGAATAAAGATGAAGGATTGGGAGAAAAATAAGACTTAAGGAAATAAAAAATGTAAATGATGTTGGACAGAGGCATAGTAATAAAAAACAAAAACAAAACATAGAGAAGAGCAAGGGATGAATTGCAAACAAATTTTTATATTAATAACAAAATTTATACAAAAGATTGCTTGTGCAATGGCAGAGCTACTACTCTTCTATGCCTAGAAAAAAACAAAATGAAAGTCCCTTGTTCTAAGATTGTTCATGTTATGTGTACATCCATCTTCTTCCTATTCTTTTCTACCCTACTTACATTCTATTCATTCTCTTTTTCAGTTCTTTTTCTCACCCACACAAAAAGACAATACAAAGCTTCTTGCATAAGCTACGAAAGAGCCCAACAAATGGAGGGAAAACCAAAAACTTTAATTACAATTAAATATTGATTTAACAACCAAAAACGAAAATTTGAAGGTGAAAATTTTGCATTAAATACAAATCCAAAGTAATCCTATACACATGTGAGAGAATGGAAAGAGAAATGATTGCTTGAAAAACATATAGAGGAGGAATAAATGCAACGGTTGGGATTAAACTCCAACACTCCCCCTTAATCACAACTGGCTGACATTCTTCTCAAAATTTCCAGAGCATCCATCTTTATTTCAGACTTTAAAATTTTTGGAGCATCTATCTTCACTTACAGTTTTGAAATTTTCAGCGCATCTATCTTCACTTCCAGTTCTAAAATTTATGGCACATCTATCTTCACTTATAGTTCTGAAATTTATGGTGCATTTGTCTTTAGCATAAACACCCAAACAACTTCTCAAATATTCAAATAAATCTTTTCCCAATGGCTTAGTAAAACTGTCAGCAAATTGATCTCGAGACCTGCAAAATTCCAAAAAGATCTCTCCATTGTTAATCAACTCTCTAATGAAATGATATCTAGTGTCAATATGTTTGCTTCTCTTGTGAAATACTAGATTTTTGGACAGTGTTATTCCTGATTTGTTCTCACAATGTATCTTTGTTGCATCTTCTTGTTCATGCTTCAACTCTTTCAACACTCTTCTCATCCAAATTGCTTGGCATGTTGCCCCTATTGTTGCTACATACTCTACTTCTGCTGAAGAAAGAGTGACAATGGGTTGTTTTTTTGAGGCCTATGATACAACCCCTGTTCTAAAATGAAAAACATAACCGAATGTACTTTTTCTGTCATCCATGCTACCAACACAACCACTATCCATGTAACCAATGAGTTTGAACTCATCTGAGCATGAATATTGAATGCCATAATTTCTTGTTCCACTGACATATCTTAGAATTCTTTTCTCAACTTTCTAATGTGAGTCTTTTGGAGACTCCATAAACCTTGAAATTAGACTTACACCATACATTATGTCCGACCTTGTGGCTGTTAGGTACATGAGACTACCAATAAGTTTCTTATATAAAGTTGGATCTACATTGGATCCTTTGTCATCTTTGCTTAGCTTCAAACTTGTGACAATTGGTGTTGGTGTTGATTTGCATTTTAACATATTTAACCTTTTCAAAATATCATTAGCATACTTTGTTTGAGCTATGAATATACCATTTTCATTTTGATTCACCTCAATGCCTAAAAATTATTTCATGAGACCCAAATTAGTCATTTCAAATTCCTTCTTCATAGCTCCTTTGAACAAATCAATGGATAAGTCACCCGTGAATATTAAATCATCAACATATAAGCATACAATTAGAGTTTCACTATTTTCATTCATATTTGTGTATAAAGTAGGCTCACTGTTGCACCTATTGAGGTCATTTTGTAGAAGATAAGAATCAATTATGTTGTACCAAGCTCTTGGGGATTGCTTGAAACCATATAGAGATTTCTTGAGCTTATAAACCTTGTCTTGTTGGCCTAAAATCTCATACCCAGGTGGTTGTTCCACAAAAACTTCTTCTTCAAGATGACCATTTAAGAATGTTGATTTTACATCCATTTGATAAACAAGCCACTTGTTTTGAGCTTCTATGGCAAGTATCATTCTCATGGTGTCTAGACAAGCTAAAAGAGTGAATGTCTCATTGTAATAAATTTCGGGTTGTTGTGAATATCCCTTTGCCACTAGTCTTGCCTTATGTTTTTGCACATCACCATTTGCACTCAATTTGGTTTTGTAAACCCACTTAACTCCTATGACATCTTTCATTTTGAAAGGCTCACTAACTCCCATGTTTGATTCTTTTCAATTGCATCAATTTCTTCATCCATTACATTTACCCATTTTTCTTCTTTAATTGCTTCTTCAATTGCTTCTTCAAAATGAATCGGATCATCTACAAGTGAATACAAAGCAAAGAGAGAAGTCTGACTTGCATTGTTTTCACCTTCATTATGCTCATAAATCTCTCTAATACTTTTGATTTTTTGTCTTCTTAAGCTTTCCAATGTAGGATTTGACATGTCACTTGATGTAGAACCTGTGGAATGTGGACTTGTTGGTCCTACACTAAAAATCCTTGTTGTAGATGGTGTTAGTTGTGCACTTCTTGGAGTGTTTGCTTGTATACATGAGATTTCCCTTACACTTGATGATGGTTTCACTTGTGGACCACTTTGTTGAGGTTGAATGGGTGTGGAAGGAGTCACGTTTGAAGTAGTACCTGTTGGTATAGAAACTTCATTTTCCTCTTGTGGTATGCTTGCTAATATGTTGAGTAATTTTTCTATGTACTTCCATCCCATGCTTCCTCTTCTATAAACTGCACATCTCTACTGATTATAACCTTTTTGTTGATTGGATTATACAACTTGTAAGCCTTTTATTCATCACTATATCCAACAAATATGCATTTTTCTCCTTTGTTGTTTAATTTTCTTCTCAATTCATCTGGTACATGTGTGTATGCCACACATCCAAACACTCTCATGTGAGCAACATTGTGTTTTCTTCCACTCCAAGCTTCTTCTGGAATCATATTCTTAACACATTTTTTTGGAAATCTATTCATTATATAGGTTGCACATGATATAGCTTCAGCCCAATATTAATTTGGCAAATGTTTGGCTTTCAACATGTTTCTAGCCATTTCCATGATAGTTCTATTTTTCCTTTCAGCTACCCCATTTTGTTGAGGTGTGTATCTATTTGTGAATTACTTGTGAATTCCATGTTCCTTGAAAAATCTTAGAAGGTCATTTGAGATGTATTCACCACCTCTCTCCTTTCTCAATGCTTTGATGTAATGACCACTTTGTTTTTCAACAAGAGCTTTGAATTGACAAAAATATTCAAATACCTCACTCTTATGCTTTAGAAAGTAAACCCATGTTTTCCTTGAGTAATCATCAATGAATGTCAAAAAATAGAATCTACCACCTATTGAAGGTGTTTGCATTGGCCCACACAAATTTGAATGAATGATCTTCAAATCTACCTTAGCTCTCATTGACATACCTACTGGAAATGATTCTCTATGTTGCTTTCCTAAGATGCACTCTTCACATACTCTTTCTAGTTTCTCTATTAGAGGCAATCCCTTGACCATTCTTTTCCTATGAAGCAAGTTTAGAGCTCCAAAGTTTAAATGCCCAAATCTTAGATGCCAAAGCCAATTTTCATCTTTTATTTATGCTTGAAAGATTGTTTGTATGACTGCTGCATTTTCTTCTTTACCCACTTGTGGAGACATTGAGTGGTGTGCTTGAGCATAATCTACACTCAAATCTAGTTTTAACCTTAGGAGAAACATCTTATTGTTGGTCATTTGAACCTTGGAAATGAGTTGATTGCTTGGAAGTTTGTCTAGAATTATACACTCTCCATTTTTAAAAAATACTCTATACCCTTTTTGAACAAGCTTCCCAATGCTCATTAAATTATTTTTTAAACTGGGAACAAAATAAACATTAGTAAGATATTTATTCTCCCCCTTCTTGGTTAGAATGCTGATGTTCCCTTTTAATTTGACTTCTACTTTATTGTCATTGCCCAATGTTACATCAGATTTTACACTCTCATCCAAACTAGAAAAAATTTCTAAATTCCCTGTCATATGATTGCTGCAACCTGAGTCTAAAAACCATACATATTTTTCATTTGCTTGTGCAACATTGCATGCCAAAAATATAGTGCTTTGTTATGGTTTTTGGTTTTGGTTTGCTTTTGTGAAATTTGCATTATGTTGTCTAGAATCATATTGTTTCTTTCTACATTCATTCAAATAGTTCCCATATTTTTTGTAATAGTAACATTAGACTTGGACTTGAGATTTATCATACCTTTGGCCTTGAGGATGATTTTAAGATGCATTTTGAGTTGGGTTATGGCTGCTACCTCTTCCACTCGAGCTTGATGGGCTACTTCTTCCACCTCAATGAGAATTTCTTCCTCTACCTCTGAAATTTGTTCATCCTCTGCCTCTACCATGGCTGATTGTAACTTGTGACTTGAATGCATGCTCCAACGATGTGTTTACTGACCTATTCAACCTATGTTCATGTGAAATAAGAGATGCATGGAGCTCATCAACTGAAAACTATGAGAGGTTATTTGTTTCCTCTATGGCTACAACAATTGACTCAAATTTTGTGGGAAAACTTCTTAGAATCTTTTCAACCACTCTCATATCTTCAACTGTCTCACTGTGTGATCTAATTTTATTTACCAGTCTAATGATTTGGGTGAAGAATGAATCTACTAATTCATTATCATTCATGTACATTGTTTCAAAATCCCTTCTCAGTATTTGTAATTTAGCTATCTTAACTTTTTCCATACCTTGATAGGTTGTTTGAAGTATATCCCATGCTTGTTTGGACCTTGTTACTGCTACAATCCTTGGGAAAATGCTCTCATGCACTCCTTGGAGGATAAAGAAAAGGGATTTTGAATCCTTCTTCCTAGTATCTTTAAATAAATCCTTATCTGCTTGAGTTAAGGCATTATATGTTGTTGTATCAACTGGTTCTGGAAAACCATTCTCTACTAGCTCCCATAAATCTTGTTAGCAAAAAAATTCCCTCGCGGTGATTTCCTAGTAGTCATAGTTCTTGCCATTAAATTGTGGGAGTTGTGGGTTTTTCAAGCTTGTGCTTGTTGCCATTGTTGACAATAAGAATACCTTGGCTCCTTGAAGACCTGCTCTAAAAACCTTGAGCTCTACTTAAAAATTTCTTTGAGCAACCTTTGGCTCTGATACCATGTGCTAGGTAGAGGCAGAGTAAAAAAAAAAAAGCAAAACACAAAGAAGAGTATGGGATGAACTGCAAATAAATTTTTATATTAATAACAAAATTCATACAAAAGATTGCCTGTGCAATGGCAGAGCTACTGCTCTTCTATGCCCAGAAAAATAAAATGAAAGTCCCCTATTCTAAGATTGTTCATGTTTGTACATCCATCTTCTTCCTATTATTTTCTACCCTACTTACATTCTATTCATTCTCTTTTTTAGTTATTTTTCTCACCCACACAAAAAGACATTACAAATCTTCTTGCATAAGTTATGAAAGAGCCCAACAAATGGAGGGAAAACCAAAAACTTTAATTACAATTAAATGTTGATTTAATAGCCAACAAAGAAAATTTGAAGGTGAATATTTTGCATTAAATACAAATCTAAAGCAATGCTTTATGCATGTGAGAGAATGGAAAGAGAAATGATTGTTGGAAAAACATACAGAGGAGGAATAAATGCAGCGGTTGGGATTAAACTCCAACAAATGATACCTATCTCAAGAAAAATATGAAGAATTTTACTCTCTTGATAGTAAAAGAAATATATTCTTTTATATGATAAGACATCCCTCCATATAAAAATCTCCAACAATAAGCAAGGAAGCTTTGCAACAAGAATCCTACAACTTGGAAAAGGAAATCTATGAAAATGATGAAGTAGAATGCTAATAGAAAGTTAATAAAGTGATGCTTGCAGATATTTCATCCAAGAGACAAGGAGAGTCATAGAAAATTTCACGAGGAATTAATTATTTGTATGAGAAAATGTGTAGAGAGTGGGGAGAGAAGCTTAAAGGTCACCAAAAAGATACTCTTGAACATATGTATCTATTGGGATTCCATCCTATTGATCCTACAATGGTTAAACAAAAAATTTGGAAGTTGTGTAACCAAAAAAATTGGAAGTTGAGAGGTAAATATTTGATTGGAAATAATTGTTGTATAATTTTTTTCTTCCAAGACAAAGGTTTTGTCATGTAGACATCCATGTGCTAGAATTAACATCCAAGTATGACATGGTCAAAAACTTTAAAAATTGGAAAAAACTATTGAATGGGCACAAGGAAAAAATGAAAACACATAAGATGAACTTGGACACGCAAAACAAAAAACAAAGCTAGCACTAGGAGTGAGTTAAAGGCCAAGGCTAGGCTAAATGCATCCTAGAAACATGCTAAGTAAGTGGATACTAAAATAAAGATAATTTGTAAGTGTCAAAATTGTAGGGTATATAATTTTGACTTACAATTGCAGGGTATACAATTTTTGACCTTACATTTTGCTTCCACTTTAGTAGCTTAGTCACTAGGTGATAAATCTACACTAAAGTAAGAAAGAAGGTACTAAAAATAGTAAATACTTTGAGGATACATGACAACTTTCTTGATCAAGAAATCTAATTCCCCTAATAAAAAATCTACAAAATAGTATGTTAAACAAGAAAAACATGCAACACAACAATGTTAAAAAACCTAAAACTTGCAAAAAGTAAATATTCATTAGAAAAATATTATTTGCAACTCAAAATATGTTAACAAATCATATATAATCCAACATTTATACAACACATATAAAATGAAATTAGAAAAGACACACATGGTAATAAATTAGGAAACATGCACAAAGATGTGTAGAAGAAAATTCAATATTTTTTAGTGTGTTTTGTTACTTGAAAATAGAAATAAATAATCCTAACATAATTTTATGTTAATAAAATGTAGGATATGGTTAACATCCAACATGATTTTTTTTTCTAGGAACCATATAATACCTTTGTGAATCACATGTACTAGCATACTCTATTATTGGGTGATTAAAAAAAATATGAAAGTAGCTATGATGAGCTACATGTGCTAACATACTCTATTGCTAAGCAGATCATATGCAAATATAATACCAATGATTACATTACTAGTGTAATTTGTGGATAAATCCAATGATACCTCTATACTTGGGACCACAAGTTACTAATGCTTTTAGAGCATGTTATGTGCACATTTGCATGTGTGAATGTGGATATATTGCCCCTTTTAAATAACTACATAAAAAACATGTATTTAATTTTAAGATATAAAAGTGGAATGGAAAAATGATCCCTTGTAAATATATATTAGATCATATGTCCTCATAGTCACTAACATGTTTCCCCCAAGGAGAGGAAAAATGAAAATATATTGCTACAAACAAAGTATATGGTAAACCTAAGAGTGTATTTGATAAATGACATCAATAGGAGTAAAGGAAATGCCAAATATCCATCAAAAAATTAGAAAGATATACAATACCTAATCATTGAAGTCATCATCCAACAAGTTGGTAAATGATGACTCATTGAGGTTAGGTGCTAAATAAGTCAATAAAGGAGGTATTGTAGTAGTAGAAAGGGGACATTTTGAAGATGTGGGAGGATCAGTGCCCTCTTGAATGTTTGTATAAGGATAGATGGTCAAAGAAACTAAGTATAAAAAGAACCCATCAACTAAATCAAATGATAGCTAAAAAAAGAATATTCCACCAATATTTGATCCTCAATAATACTAGTAGACATGAGGGGAGAAAGATCAAGACACTATGAAAGAGAGGCACCTCAACTAGAGAGATATTATATGTAGAATAAGTTAGAGAAGGAGGTAAAATAATTAGTTTGGATTTATATTAGTAGTAAAGTGGGTAGGGTAGTTTTCAATTTTGTGTTTGTTTGGTAGGAAGCAAGGTAGGATAATATCTAATCTAAACAATTTTAGTCTATCAAGAAAAAATTGGTGATAGGAATAGGTAGGTAGGACAATGGATGAAAGGATGGCACTATAAATCACATGAGTTTATGATTTTGGGGAAAGGAGAAATATCACTAGTCTCTAAAATAATAGGAGGAAGGGAAAAATGGACAAGAAAAATATCAATTCACTTAAATTTTTTATTATTTTATTTATTTTGAGGTTTTTCAAGAGATGAGGGTGATCCCAATATAGTGGTTTACAATTTTTGGCCAAACTGGACACTGAAATTATTATTTTTAACTAAATCTTCACATTCAAGCAGCTATAGCGGCTAAACCGTGAAAAATTTGAAGATAATGAAAACTAGAGTCTTATCACATTTTTTCTATAGATTATAAAAATATTTTTTTCAAAATTTTTGGAATCATTTTACACTTCTTTTTCCATCTCCCACGAAAACTGGTTTTTTTCAAAAAACAACATTTTTAAAAAGTGACACAGACCGTATAATGCATAACTTTTTTTCCATGAAGGATAAAATTATAATTCTTTCGAATTTAGATTTGTAACTCCTATATCTAGTGCTTCCACTTGGTTAGACAATTTTTATTGAATATTTTTTCTTTAATCAAGTTTCAAAGTCAAACCAATTACAATTCAGACATAGTCGACCATATAACGATAACTTTTTGCATTTATCGAAATTCATTTTTGGTTAGATCAAGGACTTCAATATCCGGTGCACTCATATTTTTCAATTTTTTTTTTGATAATCTGCTATTTTTCCACATGTGCAGAACATAGACCTTCATTTTTGATGAAAAACCTATGTTTAATAAAACTAAAAAAACAAATACATAATAAAACCAAAACATATTAAGATTATATTCGTTGGATAGCTTGTTTCGAGGACTACCTGATTCCAATTGGGTTTGTGAAGATTCCTCCATTTTCATCATCAACCTAAGCTCCGAAGTGCAAAAATTTAGGGTTTTTTGGTGTCTCGAAGGAGGGATGAGGAATAAGGGGGTTCGAGCGAACCCCTAGGGGTTCGCTCGAACCAGGGTTCATTCGAACCCCCCTTTTATAAGGGATTTTGTTTTCATTTTTGGCGGGAAAGCATTAAAAGGGTTCGCTCAAACCCAGGTTCTAGCGAACCCCTAATGGGTTCGGTCGAACCAGTATGTTCGTACAGACCCCTAAAATCAATATTTTTTCCATGCATTCATTTTCTGTGAGTTTTCCTTCCTCACTTCAATTGTAAACCACTATTATGGCTTCACCCATGAGCTAGAAGTAGAGTGGGTATATGTAGATTGGAAAGTAGGTAGGGTGAATTCAAGTTGGGTAGTAGATCAAGTGTGGCATTGAGGAGGTCTAGGAGGTCTCTTAGGCCTACCCTTAGAAGTGGATGAGGAAGGGTCCTGCACTTTTTATTTTTATTTTGCATTATCACATAGGGGTGTTAGAGGAAAGATAAAATTTAGTGGGGTAGATGAAGTCATATCAAGTGGGATAGATTGCTAGAGTAATCATTCATTAGCTATTAATTAATCTTTAATTGATTATTAGAATAATTTCACTTTATGCATTTAAGCTGAAATTAAGAGTATTTTTTTCTTTTATTAGATTGAGCTATTATTAGATTATTTTGTCATATAACATAGGATGATGACACTTTTCATAATTTCTAGTCCATTAATCATTTAATATTTTCTCTTATAAGCACTCTCCTTCATTGTATTATTCAATTGATGACTCTAGCAATTCAACAATTCTATGAGTTTTTGTTTTTGAGGAGATATCTAAAATAATTTTTTGCAACTCTCGTGTGTGGAAGGTGTTCTTGTTTGTTGTTTAATCATTCCTTGTATGTGTTTTCACAATTTCAACATGGTATCAGAGCATGGATTCAACAAACCCTTCTCAAATTTTGAGGGTTTTCTTCAACTAGGGTTATATGAGCATCAAATCTAGAATCTTCATATTTTTTTGTAAGTTTTGGAATTGGATTTTGTTTTGGTGTGTATTGGAGAAAAATGGAGATCACCATTGTGCTCAAGAAGCTGAATAGACAAATTTTGACTATAAATTTTTCTATATTCATTAATGAGAACTTCTGAGGAAAAAAATAGTACAAGGGTCGTATGACCCCTCTACGACCACTTGTACAGGTGTAGGCACAATATATTTTTCAAAAAAAATGATTTTTAAAGTGTTATGATATTCATAGCACTAGCTACTATTAAGTAGCTCGGCCAACGCTTAAGGCCACAATGCATGGCAATAACTAAGTTGTTGGTCGCTAGCGACTATAGCACCAATGGTGATGCTCATTCATTGCTTAACCAACATTGGGGGTCATATATATATATATATATATATATATATATATATATATATATATATATATATATAATATGGAAAGAGATAGATTAGGATCATATTTAGCACACAATAATATTATATTTTCTCATCTTATTTTCCTATTCGTTCAATGCATATTACATATTTAAAGGATTCTAACATCCTATTTTATAGGAAACTCTCTAAACAAATTTCCTAATTATAATGAGTTATTTTAACAACTCTACAAACAAACAAACTTCTCACATCTGTAATAGCTATGTGCGTTGCAATAACAACTCACATTATTAACTTATGTGAACACTAACATTTAATTTCCCAAAATTACCCCCTTACTGTGAACATGTTAAGAATTCACACCCTACATCTGCAGTAAGCCCAACTCTTGTGGCTCATGATCTTGATTCAAAATGAAAGACACCTCCCATCAACCTTTCATGGTTTTCACTAGGGAAAAATTTAAGAAACCCCCCCTCGACAAAGGTGTAAAATCCTGGCGAATCTTGTATACTTCCTGATAAAAATATTAATTTTAGTGGCAATTGTTTTCATTTTTTGTGAAAAAAAAGTCCATTGGTGAATCTTTTCTAATCGTTAGAAGTTTGTAGAAAATCCTAGCGAAATGCAATTTTTTTAAAACCACTAAATTTTTTCCATTGGCAATTAAAATCTATTTTCAAACCAAGAAAATATTTCAAATGGCGAATTAAACCTGTTTTCAAATGAGAAAAAATAATTTTCTTGGCGATTAAAACTTTTTTTCAAACTAAAAAATAAAATTCATTGGCGAATTAAACCTATTTTCAAATGATTAAAAAAAACATTGGAAAATTAAACATTGTTTAGTAAGTGAAGGAGGCGCGGAATTTTCTGTAAAAAGTGAAGCATTTATGAAGGTTTTTTGTCGGCGTTGGACACACATTTCAGAATTGGCATTAATGGAGATGGTTGGCAAATTGAGATGTATTAAAGACACACATCTCATGTAGTCAGTCAACGGTGGTGGTCGTATGGAAGCCAGTGAACCAGAGAAACAATGGAGGCTAGTTTCACCTTGACATCGTGGAGGAAGCTAGACCCTTTTGTTGGCAAAGCGTATGTGAAGCGGCTGCGGGGTTTATTTCTCTTCAAGGATGTGCAGGTGGCGCAAGCAGTTCAATTTATTTTGGGTAATGGATTTGTATAATTAAAGCAAAGATACAGGACCAATATGGATATTTATTCATTGGTCATGGCTTGGGGTCTGGACTTAGGAGAGTCGGTGGATGTAGTGAGGAAAGTCATGAAAACTCTGGTTCACAAAGATTTTTTAAAAGATATGGAAGGCATTTTGGAACAAGCGATACCAGGAGTGGGGCTTGTTAAGGTTTAAGGCATGGATGGTGGAGGCCCAGAGTTCGAGGATTTAAATCATCTCTTTATCAGGTGGCCAGAAGGATGCACCAAAGCTTTGTGGCAAGAAGGTGCAGAGTGCAGGTGGAAAGCACTCAAAATTTGCGTCAAGCTAATGGAGGTTGAGGAGGTCATACAGAATCTCAAAGACATCTCCAAAGTATAGATGCATGAAAAGAAGGGTCTACGTCCGAGGAAGAAGATGACACCATTAATGGAGATAGAGCCTTTGGAGATGGGTAATTCATCGAAGGGCGTCTAAGTAGTACAAGTTTAAAAAAAAAAAAGATTATTGTACTAAATCTTGTTTGTGATTTTGTTTTTTGGGGGTTATGCCTAGATTTGCATTGTAATTGTAATACACCTTGGGGCACGAACAATGGTTGGAAGGGTAGATTTCAGGCGGGTATGATTAGGGATAATTTGATATGTTGGAAATGGAAACTGTGCTGGTTAACCAACCTTTTTGGTAGTTGATATGGATGAACATAAATCTAAAGTATATTTTATAGCATTAGTTTAGAATTGGAATAATTCTTTCTAAACTATATTTTATAACATTAGTTTAGAATTGGAATAATTTTTGGTAGTTGATGGATGAAGATAAATCTAAAGTATATAATAATGTTTATGATAAAAATATAAATTAGTTTAGAATTGGAATAATTCTTTCTAATTTCACTTTATATTAATATATATGATTTATTTAACAACATTTATTTTATAGCATTTTGTTTACAGTGATTCTCAGCTTTGATTTTTTTCAAGATAATAAAACATTTGGTTTTATTGGTGAGCATGTTGAAATTTTATTTGCCTTGCACAAATAATTTATGTTTTTAGAAAGATGAATTTAAGGATTAAATGATAAAAAAATTTCAACAACATTTATTTTATAGCATTTATTTAATATGTATGATTAATAAAATCAATAATATTTTAATATAAAAGATTTTATATAAAAAAAATATAAATTAATTTTTTTTTTGACAGTTAAATTTTTTCATAAAACGTAAAGTGATAGGCATTTAAATGAACAATCCGTCACAAAATTTTCATATGACAGGTAGGGGTGGCCATCAAATTCTAGGCCTAGCCAAGAGGTAATAATTTTCCAAAATCCACACGTACCAATTTTAATTACCCATCGATCCTCCAGTCATGTCCACTTGCTAAAATCTGCCCATGATCTTCACTTCATAAATGCACTATCCTTGCCACCTTTCCTATCTTAATTCACCAAAGTTGAGGTTTTGGTGCTTTTCCTAACCTTAGTTGCAAGTCTTTCTTGGTCATCTATGCAGTTGGTGGGTCAGAAGTTTTGAAAACTTTGAAACTTTAGACTTTAGTTCTAAAGTTTCAATGACCACACAACATTATGGACCAATACCGTTTGATGAATTTTTGATGGACGGCTATAGTTTCATTCCAGAAGTATCTCTCAAGCAGTAGATTTGTGAATTGAAACCTCCAGAATTACACTAGAACCATTAGATGAAGACACGTGGGGAGATGAAGGCTCATCATCATGGTAATGAACCTGATGGGTTGGATTTTGGTGATGAGCGATACAAGAACTTAAGTGGTAGAAATATGCACGTGCAAAAAATTTGTTTTAAAAGAGGGATTGCCTACGAAGAACATAGGACCAAGGCTTAAAAACTTAAGTACATTTTACACAAAGGATGTACAGGAAAATCAATAGAGTTGCGAATTAAAACCTCTGAAATAACACTAGAACCATTAAATGCAGACACGTGGTGAGATCAAGGCTCATTTCTCTTTTTTCAATGTCTCGACATATTACATTTCTTTTAATTGTAATTCTCAATCTTTTGAACATCTGAAGCGATTGATTGGACAACTCATAGCTTTAATGAAACAAGATTTGTAATGATTTCATATTGTTTGAGTGGCATTGGTAGTGCTGACTGGAGTCTAGTGATTTTGACAGCTTGCCAGATTGAGGTACAATTTGCATGTAGCTAGACGTCAATCAAATTAAACATTTTAATTTTTAATTGTACATGTAAGGCTTAAGATACACGAATTGACTAAGTTGGTTTTTTGGTTTTCACGAATCAAGTTGGTAGTGGCACTAGTGGCCCATAAATTATTAAATAAGGTTAGTAATAGTGATAGTAATAATGTGACATTGTAATTCAGTTGTAATAAAATAAATGGTTATAAATTTACAGTAAAGAGTTATTTTCTGAGTTCGGTGTCTATGAATCTATTCAAATCAAATTTTTTTTCCTTTGAGAAATTAAGTATTATCTATTTATGAAATAATTGCATGCATATTTAAAAGTAAAACATAAAGCAATACAAATGAAAAAAGAAAGTTGCCATCAAAGAGTTATTTTCTAAGTTCAGTGTCTATGAATCTATTCAAATCAATTTTTTTTCCTTTGAGAAATTAAGTATTATCTATTTATGAAATAATTGCATGCAGATTTAAAAGTAAAACATAAAGCAATACAAATGAAAAAAGAAAGTTGCCATCAAATTGACAAAAAAACATTATAAACACTAAAAGTTGTTACTCTTGTTAGGGTTTACCAAAAATTAAAATGTTATTGATTTCTAATTTGTCATTGACCTTCTCCCCCGGTTCCTAGTATCATTATTCATTTTATTAAGTCCTTTGCAACATTAAGTTATCGGCCCCTTGGCCTTGATGTCAATCCTAGCACATTAAAGTTTAAAACAACTTTAAAACACATGTTTATTATTTATATCATAATTCATAAATTACTCAACTGTTCGATGAACATTTGATGTATGGTTGTAGTTGCATTCTAGAATGAAATGCACAGAGCGCTAGTCATGCAAACTTAAACCTCAAGAATCACCCTTTAACTGTTAGATTTACAATGATCAACAGTTTAGAATTTTCTGCCAATGCAGGACTAAATGGCTAGTGAAACAAGATTTGTAATGATTTCATATTGTTTGAACTTTGAGGGGCACTAGCGATTTTGACAATTGTCAGCTTGTCAGAGTCTAGATGTCAATCAAATTAAACATTTAAATAAAATTGAGGCTTAAGTTACACAAATTGATTAAAATTTAAGTATGTTTTTTGGTTTGTGTGAATCACGATTATGATTCATGAATCATGATTATACCTAACCTCACATGTGATACGTGTGAGGTGTACACAGGGACTAGGCTAGTAGTGGCACTATTGGCGGTACTATTACCCATAAATAAGGATAGTGAGCACAACTAAAAATTGAAATCATTTGTTGAAGGCTAAAGGCTTTACTATTGAGAATTTGAGTGCAATGTTTGAATTGTCATAAGGGTTTTCATTTTGTAGGGTTAATAAGGAATACGATTTAGGAAGAAGATGATGTGGAATTATTGGGGATACTCTAAATTCTCCTACCCGCAATTATGTAGTTATAGAGTAAAAGACCAATTTCCTTCAAGTTCAGAATGGGTGGAATTGGAAAAAAGTTTATTTGGTTCAGCTAACTTCTCAGACAGGTTTTGAGCCAGGATGAGGAGATCTGATTGAGATAAGTGCTCTCCCAGTGCATGGAAGCTGCAAGTAGAAGATGGGAGCAGTTTTACAACACCTCATCTTCTGCATGACTTTGATTTTAAAAGGGGAAAAGTACATTTTGTATCTTTGCAACTCCCATTTCCCTATTGTGATTAGCCCACATTTCCCCATGCATTTATTTTCAAACACCATGGTTGATCCCAAAATTCCTAGACATTTATTTTTAGAGCGCATGGTTGACCCGACAAGTCCCATTTATTTTCAAGCACACATGTATTAAATTTACATTTTTACCAACGATCCAACAAAAGCTTGGCGCTTGCTCTTACTTTTGTATTTGTACTATGTAATAATGTGACATTGTAATTTAGTTGTAATAAAATAAATGGTTGTGCTATTAATTTGACATTGTAATTTCTTTTATTAAGTCCTTTGCAATGTTAAGTGCTACTGTGCTATTAATGGTTGTGCTATTAATGTGACATTGTAATTCCTTTTATTAAGTCCTTTGCAATTGCAATGTTAAGTGTTACTGTGTTTAGTGCTATTAATGGTTGTGTTATTAATGTGACATTGCAATTCATTTTATAAAGGCCTTGATGTCAATCCGAGTGCATTAATGGTTAAAAATAAAAAAAATTTAACACACATGTTTATTATTTATATCATAAATTACTCAACCGTTCGATGAACATTTAGATTTTGATGTATGGTTGTAGACTCAAAATAAGGGAGCAAAGAAAGCTTAGTCGCTAGGCTTTTGAGTTTTATAAACATGTGACATGTCACATTGTCACAGAGTTCTAAATTTTCATAACTACTTGATTCCCCGACTTGGTTCACTTTGTTGAGTAACTTAAGTTCATGCATACGTAACCTTTGAGTTATGGTGTGTGGATTTAGTTGGTGGGTTGGAGGTTTCAAAAACTTATATTTCCTTTCAAAGGCACCGTCATTTGACATCTCATTGAATCATATGTACGGAATAAACTTGAGTTTTATTTTCAAGAATTTCCAAAAGCATGCAGGTTTAAAGGCTATCTTTTCATGGAATGAAATTGAATGCCGCATTTAAAGCACATCCTATCAAAAATAACAGCATAAGTGGGTGACAAAGTTTTACTCAGACATTTAGTCTACATTCTCGTTCTTTTCCAAGGCCAGTACTTCTCAAGTGCAAACATTGTTTTTACTCATACGTTTAGGTTGCATTCTCGTTCTTTACCAAGGCTAGTACTTCTCAAAATCTCATGTGCAAACATTCGTTCTCTAGGAATTTTTGCTCATGCAAAGTGAACGTTGGGTTGGTGTAAGGGATACGACGCTCAGACCTTTTAAGTTAGACAAATTTTGGGCGCACCTGGAGAGGGACGACAAGTCTGAGCTGGATATAAAACTCGTAGAAAGCAGGCTAGCTCGGGTTGGAGGGTTTCTAGAAGCTATGTTGAGTGTGGACCTGATAAGTGCATGTGTGAGAAGGTACAATCCGCAAACACGGGAAATTAAAGTTGTAGATGAAACTATAATTGCAAAAATTTCTCCTGAAGCTGTTTCCCATGCATTGGGGATTCCAAAAAGGGAACCTATAGAAGATATGTTTGTTGTAGTTGTAGGTGAATTTTTCAAAGCGAATAAGGACTAGTGTAAGAAACCCATGGCCAAAACCTAGTTGAAGTATGAAAAGAAAGGTAAGTCGCAACTGCCAAGTAAACTCAAAAGATTGCATTTTAAGGGAGAAATTGCATATGCTATTGCTTTATTGCACCATGTTGTTGGGAATGCACAAGTGGAGTTATTTGAGGATTGGATGTGCCGGTTTATCTTGATAGTTTGTGATGAGAATATTTTCATTGACCGGGCTGAAGTTATTTGCTTCCATTTGAATGAGAAATTAATTAATTTCCATAAGAATGCTACTTTTTGTATGTGTTCTTGCCTGACATACATTGTAGGTAGTCAGAGGTCCTTTTGGCTTGGGTTGGAGCCGCAAGGAACCCCAGCTTCTGATATGCCTATGTATAAACACTTTCCTCAGTTCACTAAACAATTTGGAATGGGTGATTTTTTTCGTGTTAATGATGCATTTTTAATGGCGGTCATGAGCAAGCAAGATGGAAATCTAGAAATGTGCCTTTCCCCTGAATCGATTTCTCTTGTATCAAAATTTGGGAGTTTTTATATCGAATTTGATAAGTTTTCTTATCTGATAATAGGGAATTTTGAGAAAGCCCCATTTAAATTACCTCGGTATCCTAAAGATTTACTAATATTTTTGGAAGTTTGTTGACAAATGGCCATTGTTAATATTAAGTATATGAACATGGGGAAACGAGGGTATGTCTTCCCATTGGAGACCCCTTCTTTTGTGTGCAAATCAAACCAGATGGCCAGGGGAGCTAAATGAATTCTCAAGGAATATAACCTCCAGAATTTTTCTATGAGAGCTAATTTTGACAGTAAGGGTTTTTTGAAGCATAATCTCTATGGAGGGAGCTTATATTGGCATCACCCATCTATCGAAGATTTCTGAGAAGATTGTGTCGATGAGAAAGAAGTTTTGAGAAGAGATTATATATGAGGCTAATGCTAAAACAGATACATGATTTTGGTCTGTCATTTCACATTCTTAAAAATGTAGCTGAGGATTCAACAATCACAGATCCTGCATATGAAAAAATTCTTGATAAATCCCACCCTAGGGTTGATTGGAGCCAAAGTGAAATTTCATATATGAGGGTGCGTGCTGCCCTAGTGATTAAAAGAACCTAGGATTGGTTGGATGGGAAATGGTGGCAAGTTGTTGGTCATGTTCAAGAGCCTAAGTCATCACAAAAGAATGAATATGGGTCTACGTAAGCATTTGGTGCAAGTGTATCATTGGGGAAACCCTCTATGAGGTCCTCTAGCACAAATTCTCAGTCAGGAGGTGATGGTGATAGGCCATAAGAAACAATCAAGTTCAAGAGAATTTGTGAACAAGACAATGTGTTTTCTCCTACCCCTAAGAAAAAGACCAATTAAGGAAAACTTGTGGTTGTAGATTCTGAAGCTATCTTTAAACATATCATTGAAGATAATATCTTTCCTCCTTTGTCTGACTATGAATTTCCCTCTTCTCCACCTCCAGTTGATAATCCACCTTTCACTCCTAACACTCCTAAATAATCTATTAGTGGAAATGAAGATTATGTTCTGGTAGTAGCCTCCCCATGATGGCTGAAAAAAGCGGTGGAGAAGAAAAGAAAGCATATTCCTACAATGACAGTTGGAGTGGATACAATTTCAAAGTTGCTTCAAAGCTCTTCAAAACCTAAGAAAGCCAGGAGGATGTCAAGGATGGTGACTGATGCTACTTCTAGAAATAAAATGTTAGAAATTGTTGAGCCTGCGAAGGATTTAAATGAAGATGAAATAATGGAGGCGGACTACAAAGTCACACATGTTGATATGGGGCCTCCAAGACTGGAAGGTGATGTGTACCATGCCAATTATTCAGTCAATACCTTGATTAAAAGAGTGGAAGAACATAGGAAAGAAAATATAAAACTTGAATCTCAAGTCCTTGCATTGAGTAACTTTATTTCTTCCATGGCCACTCCTCCTACATCTGATGAAGCCTCAATTTCTCAGGTAGAGGGCATCGATGTGCTCACCATATAGCAAATTAAAAAGAATTTGAGCTATTCTAGAGTTGTTTGTGAAGGGATCGATAAAATATCTCAAGAGGCTATCTTATTTCTGAATAAATATGTGCTCTTTTACACTCGAGTTGTTAACAAGAGGCAGGAGTTAGTAAAAGAACTTTAGCAGCTCAAAAAAGATCAAACTAGTCTCTATGTGCTCTCTCAGGAAATGAAAGAATTAAACTATATGGATCTAAAGATATTAATTGGTGAGCAAATTGTGAATAATCTTAAGGAGCTAGACCTTTCTTGGTCTGTTTCATTGGAATGGAAATTGAATATATATGATAATCTGGTGAAGGAAATTAATGATACACTTGATGATCAATACTATGAAATGTTGGTGGAAGTTAAAGAAGATTATCGTATTTTGGGAGTGGAAATTACTGGTGAGTTTGATGAAAACATTCTAGATATAAAAGCGATCTCTTTGAAGTTTAGAGAGATATTCAAGAAAGAAATAAATTACTGGTGAGTTTCAAATGCCATCAAAATTTTGACGCAAAAATAGCGACAAACAACCATCGAAATTCCGACGGGCTATCGTCAAAAAATGGTTCAAAATGTATCAGTTAGTGGAGTGGAGATCCACCTGAGGACTTATAAATGTGGAGAAGAGAAAAGATCCCAGATGTTGGTTGAGTGTGAAAAGGCTTTGTTCACATGGAGAACTAGGTTAGAGATTACTATAACTCCAAGAAGCAAAAACATCACCACGATTGTCACCAAGTACCGGGAATACAGGGAAAGAGTAAAGGCACGTGAGGCGTTATTGAAGGAGAAGGAGGTGGAAATAATTGAAAGCAAAGTACATCGGTGCTGGGAGTGGGACCACTATTTAGTTTTTAGTTTTTATGTTATTTTCTTTAATTTGGCTCTCTTGATACTTCAAAGACTTTTATTTTAGTTTCTAAAATGGTTGTCTTCAAGAAATCGTTATCAAGACAAAAAAATTTAAAACTCTATATTTTCCAATGGATTGTCTATTATTGGAATGATAGATTTTTGGATAGTTTCATTGCTGTGGAATGTTTATCTGTAAATAAAGATTTTATGGTGATGGATGCGTAACGATTTCTTCGTATAATTTAGGTGATTTGGTAGTTTAAGCTTTTATTGTTTAAGTTGGATGGATGTCTTTATAAGTTATTTATGTTGAACTATTAGCTTTTGTTAGCTTATAACTTATAAGTTATGGATGTTGAACTTTTAGCTTCTATTCAAGGAATGGATTAATAATATTCCCTTCAAATTTTTATCAAAGATTTTGTGAATGGCAATGCAATAGGAATTTATAAGTAGTGTGATAAGTGTTGTTCTTTAAAAATGATGTAGAATCACATATCAAATTCAATACCATGGAATACAATATAATTTTTTTGGCTTTTCCTAACCTTAGTCGCTAGTCCTAAGAGTTTTATAACCTTGTTGTAGAGTTCTAAATTTTCATAACTTCTCGATTCCCTGACTTGGTTGATGGTTCACTTTGTTAAGTTGCAAGTATTTCCTGGTCAACTTTCTACTTGGTGGGTTGGAGGTTTCAAAAAATTTGAAACTTCAGAGTTTGGTTCTAAGGTTCACTTTGTTGAAGCAAGAATGGAAAAGAGATAAAGAAAACTTATTATTATAACTAATAACACTATGAAGAAATGATCACTCACCTTTTAAATCTATGTTTTCGGCTTTCACTTACTTCCGAATCGAGAAGTAGAACCTCAGAACCAAACAAAATGTGTAAGAATAAATGACACTTTCGATTGTATTTATATCAATCCATGATTCCATATTTGGTGAATTTCATGGGATTTTTAAATGGTATATTAAAAATTTGGCAAATCCTGCATGCTTATACATCGATACATTGTAATTTTCAAGGCGAAATGTGTCCTCAAATGTAATTATTTTTTAATGTTATTGGCGAAATAGGTCCTCATGAGCAACTATTTATAAATTTTAATTGGTGAAATGGGTCTTCACAAGAAACTATTTGTAAATTTTAATTGGAAAAATGGGTCTTGATACAATGTTGTTTTAATAGTTTTGGCGAATATGTAGGTGTTTTATTAAATGCTTTCGAGATTCCAACCGAAAATATTAGTCGGTCCAATTGAAATGCGTAGTTTGACAATGGAAAATTTGTTGCTTAAATATGCCTCATAAAAAAAATCATTGGCGAATGGACATGCATTAGACCTATAGTTCGTAAAATCTGGGCGATTTGGACACCCTGTTGGGTGCGAGAAATTTTCTAAATTCGACTTGACCAATTCCTAGGATTTTCCAATTGGCAAAGATTCGCCACTAAAGTTTTCCTTGGTTTTCACACAGGCTTACCACAAACCTGGACATGAACAGGAACCCACCAATTGTCCACCTTGTGTGGTTTTTTGGATCCTCCCACAAACCCTTTCAAGATCCATGAACTGCATTACACTAGTACTTTTGTTCATTACAATATTTTACACTAGGGGGTTATATAAGAAAATAACCCATACATAGTAATTTTTGATGATTGTGCCACTTGATTTCCAACAACAGAGGAAATTTTTCACTACAGCTAGAGATGGAATATTGATGTTCTATTCCCCCCATAATGTGAAATTTCCAATTATTAGAAACATAGAAAAATATAAACACACACATAGAAAATGAAATGCACCAAAGTTGATAAGCGACCTTGTCATTGGTGACTTATGATAGGATGCTGATAGTCCTCCTTCCTCCATTGTCTCTTGCCTCCAATCTTGAATTTATCTAAAACACATATTCTTCATCACTAGGACATGATAACTCTTCATCATTGGCATGACTTTCCCAATTAGTTTCTTCAACTAAGGAAGCATGTTGAACTAGTTTGTCATCCAGTAGATCCTGTGGCCTCTTCTTACAATTCAAGATTACATGTCCTATTTCATTACAATATAAGCATTTGATTTTTACTTTTGAAGGAATATACTTGGATTTGTACTTTCCTTTTCTTGCTTTGTTTTGTACATACAAGACTTCTTTAGATTATGAGTCTTCATTATTGTTAAGTAGAGTAGAAATTACTCCTTCAAGGCTAATGTTTACCTTGCTTAATGTGAACACCATACCAGACATATGCTTAGGAAAACTATTCAAAAGTATTGCTTTGGAATCATCATCCTTTACTTTTTCATTAATGCCAGCTAGCTGATTTAGGAGAGAATGAAACTTACTGATATGATTTGTCATTGTTGTACCTTTCTCCATCTTCAATCCATACAATCTTTGCTTCAATGTTGTCTTGACACTTTCTGCTTCAGATCCGAAAAGCTTGTTCAATGACTCCCAAATCTCTTTTTCCAACTTCGCAAAATCCACATGATGTAAATATGCTTTTGATAAGCCAAGACCAATAGTTCCCAAAGCTTTCTAAATTTTTATATTCCACTTAGCAAGTTCATCTACATCAGTTGGTGTGACTGAGTTTGGTTTGACAACATCCCAAAGATCCTTTTATATCAAGTGTAGTTGCATCTATATTTTCCATGTATGAAAGTCTCTACCATCGAATTTCTCAATGAAACTTAATTTATCCATGACTACTTTTTTAATTAAAGGTGTCGGGTTCAACCGATAATGCACCTTGACTATAACATTTTGACACAAGAACAGTTGATTTTTTTTAAAAAAAAACAACAATACTTCTATAAGACTATTAAAACTTTATTTTAATTTCTAATATAATTAGAAACTATAATTAGAAATCAAGCTCTGATAAATATGATGGCACTCTTCAGTACAAGTTTCATGCCACTTACAACCATCGCCTCTATGCTGAGATGACTTATTGGCCGCTTCAATGTCTTTGCAGACTGATGAAGATTCAAATGCCACTTCAAATAGCAAAGTCATTGCAAACGATGCAGATGCTACAATAAACACAGAGAAAAGCCTCTACAGATGCTACACACAACAAAGTCATTGCAAATGATGCAAAGACAATTCAAAAAATGCTATGATCGCTGCTAAAGAATTAAAGCCTGATTCTAAAATTTGATGATAGGAAAAGATCTTGTTAATTTGGATATTCTCAAACTCCCGATCAACATATTTATATCCTCCTTTACAGACTCATCGTTTGAGCCTTGCTTGGCGTGGCCTCCGAACAGTGGATGCACCTCTATGTGATGGGCACGACTTTATGCTGGCAGAGAGTTGCAAATCGCGGCTGGCAGAGAGATTCCAATCGCACAGGGTTTGGGTACGATGCAACATGCCAACAGTCTCTCACGCTGGCTCTCAGATAAGGGCACGAGCAAACAAAACAAAAACATAAATTCTCTGTTCAAACACAACCACCATTCCAAAACATTGATACAGCCGTTGGGTATTCAGAACAACAGACCCTTCATTTAGTGTAATCTCACAAAATAATAGGTCATAGAATCTGTATCGCTCTGATACCATATTAAAAATATGGAAAGAGAGATTAGGAGCATATTTAGCACACAATAATATTATATTTTCTCATCTTATATTCCTATTCGTTCAATGCATATTACATATTTATAGGATTCTAAATGAATTTTCTAATTATAATGAATTGTTTTAACAACTCTACAAACAAACAAACTTCTCACATCCATAATAGTTATGTGAGTTGTGATAACAACTCACATTATTAACTTATGTGAACACTAACATTTAATTTCCCAACTATATATATATGTGTGTTTGTAAACCAATAACACCTAGAGTGATGTGGACGACCAACGCCCAACCCTTGAGGGCCTAATTTTTTTCTTTTTTTGTAATTTTAGAAAGATTAGAAAAAATTCCATAACTTTTTGCTCAAGTATCGAAATTGGGGAAACAAGATATCATTGAAAATATTGTTCTGAGCACTATCCAATGGTGCTACTATTTTTCTCAAAATTTTCATTTTTTGTACATTCTATAACCTATCAAAGTTAAATGTGCTATTTTTCGCTCTCAAGCTCACAATTTTTGACCAATTCCTCTATTTTTCATGATTCTTAAGGTGTTGGAAAGGTATTTTTGAGATCTTCATAGATATCCATGTACTTTTTCTAGATTTTTCCCAGGTACATTGTATTCATTTTTTTATGTTTTCACATTCTTGTAAATTACTTGAATGTTTTGGCTCTTGGAAACTTTTTGTTTGTGTGGGATGACTTCATTTAGGTTGTTCTACGTGTGTTTCCAGAATTTTATCCTATTTAGGAATTGAAGATATATTTTGTAAGAAATTTCTCTTTTTATAGACATATTGAGATATAGTGCCATTGTTGTACATGTTTTTTGGGGATCCCACACATCTTGTTGTATCTTTTTGTACTTGCACTATGTTATAAAGTGCCATGGGGGGGTTGTGTAGTGTCTTTATTTTTCCAGCGCATATTTTTCAAGTGAATATCTCTTCCACAACAACATCAAATCCTAGTGGTTTTTCCTCACATGTGTGTGTGTGACTTGGTTTTCACACCCTTTTCAATTGCGGGTACTTTCATATGCATGTTCAGATATTCTTTGTTCTCCTTCATGCACTTCTTGGTGACTCAATTTCAATGGACCTATCTTTCCCCTCTCTTGTCTGCATTATGGGGGGTTTCTATTATTGGTGCTAATGCTTCCTTGGTTTCTTTTTTAAGTGAGATATGTATCTAGCTTTTGTTCCTAGGTACTAGATAGGTGCAATAGTTGGTTACTCATGAATTTTGATGAGATGGAGTAGTTACACCATATAGACACTCTTGCATTCCCATTTCTAGAGGCGATTTTCCATTTTCACTTGATTAGTGCTCTTCGTACTATTAATACCTATATTTTTTACTTGAATCTTGCATGTTTGAGTAATGTCGTTTGGGATCACTCATGCAGATTTGTGTGCCATTTGTATATTTAACTTTCATATGTTTGTCTTCTTCTTTTTTTTCCATTTGATCATTGTTTGAATAGTGTCTTTGGTGGAACTTGTGTAGATTATTTTCTTCTTGATCCTGATCATCATCTATTTTTAGAGGAGGTTCTTCATTTTAGCACTATAGTAGTCATCATTCAATAGTTGTCTATAGATTCTTTGTGCTTCAATGATGTTCTTCATGTTCCTATTTTTTTGGGACATTATTTTAGAGGCTTCATAGTCCTTCATCTTGTATTTCTCTCATTTGGAATTGAGTTTACTCCCATAGGGTTTTTCTCATTTTCTCCGTTTGTGAGATATTTTTGTACATGGGTACCTCATCAAGCCTTGTCATTGGGACCCATATTTTATTTTTATGCATTTTCTTTTAGATTTTTTTAGTTACTCCCTAATTTAAAATTGTTGGTATATGGCTCGCGTGGACATAGTTTTCAGTTTTTTGTGTTTTCATTGATGGCAACTGTTGTCATCATTTTGGTCCATAGTTATGCATTCAGTCATATTGGCAGTTAAAGTAGAAAATTGTGTGTTACCGATAGAACAGGGTATCCGGTCTAATAGCTTCACTAGATCATCACTTCGTGTTGTGGATCTCTGACATTGTTTGTCAAGCACAAGGAACACCTTATCATTGAATCATGCATTGATGTCTTTGTGGCTACATGGTTTTGGAGGTCCGGTAGGACATTTTTCAGTTTATTTGCTTGATGGAGCCGACTCAGTGTAAATGACATATAACGATTGTATAAAGTTGAATTATCTTTATTAGATAATTAATTATGGGTCCTAGCTATTGTGTAGCCAACTTGTTTGGATACACATTGGAATTATTTATGTTTTTGGGCTGACTAATTGCAAATTTTATTAAGTTTTGTTGAAGCTAACCTATGGCGGTTAATTCCTGGTGAGCGAATATATCTAGATGTTCAGTCATATCATTTATATGCATGAAGAAGGTGTGTGTGTGTGTATTTTGTGAATCTCTAAGGTGTATTTGAGCGATGTCATGCATAGTTTCACTTGTGCATAGAGATTTTATGTGCAAACTTGGGTAGAAAAGAGAAAAAGTCCATTACCAGTCAACAGGACACAAGTTCGTGATCAGAGCTAAACTGAAACTATAATCAAGCATTTTGTAGATGTTATCTACTCAGTTCATTTTCTTTTGGATCAATTCCAAACTATTGCAAGGGTAGTGAGCCCCCATCTTCTGAGCAGTGAGCTCTAGGAGTCCAATGCAAGTGCATTCTCATTTTGTAATACTTCTTTTGAGTATACTTTCGTAACATATTGTGGATTGGCCATCCACCGTGGTTTTCCTTACGGGGTTTTAAAATTTGCACATCACTGATTCACCCCCCCCTCTTAGTGTTGCTTGTTTCCAAAAAAAAATAAGGGGGGTGTTAGAGTAATCATTCATTAGCTAATAAATAATTAATCTTTAGTTGATCATTAAACTAATTTCACTTTATGAACTTAAGATAAACTTAGCAGTACTTTTTTCTTTTATTAGATTGAGCTAAATTATTAGATCATTCTTTCTCATCACATGGTGTGATGACATTTTTCATGATCTAATACCTTTATCATTTAGGGTTTACTCTTATAAGCACTCTCCTTCATTGTATTATTCAATAACTCTAGCAATTCAACAATTCTATAAGTTTTTCTTTTTGAGAAATAGAAAATCATTATTTGTAACTCTCATGCATGAAATTTTACTTGATCAAATATATAGTTTCATAGGTATTTGGGCTTTGCATACCTTTAAAAGTATAAAAAAAATCTAATTTATGCATGTTAAATTCCGTTTCATCAAGGGTTGGGTGTATGCTTCAATGGACTAGATTTAGTTCCTAATATCACCCTTACTAATATGGTATTATTTTTAATCAATATAGCTTGGCCAAAGCTTGTAATTTATCCTTGAGGGTTAATAAGACACATCTTTATAACAATGTGTGGAATATATGTACAATATCCATAGACCCTTAAGTTATTTAATTTCTTTAGAACACATTATATTTTTTCATATAATTGGTCTTATGTGAAAGTGAGTATGTTCCTAGTTATTTACATATGTGACCTTGGTCTCAAGGTTAATTGATATTGTTTGATTACTTTATACTACCCTATATAAACCTAGTACTACGCTCCCAACAGTAGTATGGATAGAAGAGAAGAAGGCTAACCTTGCTTTAAGGGTTGATCCTTGAATATCTATTGCCTAATTTCATAAGTCCTAGATCCTTTATTCCTAATTTTACATCATCATTCTTAGAATTCTTACAATTTAGAATTAGGTAGTTGTTAAGAATGTTAATAGGGACATTAAATATTGGTAGAAAAGGTAGTAAAGAATTGTTTAACGAGTTTCCTATTTCTCGGTGGCCTATTTCCTATATATAGGAGGTTTCAAATGGATCCATTGATCACTTCATAATCTTTTGTTTTCTCATCATAAGTGAAACTAAGAGGTTGGCTTGGATTAATTGTTAAGGAGATCTTAAGGAACATTGATCAAGATATTTGGCTAGATCATTTATTCTTGGATTGGTCTCATGGGATAGAAAAATGGTTTCTCACTACTAAAAAAGAATATTGTATCCTACATAGTTTCTTCTTGGTTGATAATGTTGATCTCCTTTCAAGGTTCAAATATTGATATTATTTTCTTACTATTTTTATTGCTAGAAATACATTGGTTTTGATTCTTTGGAGGCTATATTTTCTTGGAAGGATTTTTGTAAGGTATGTAAATCTTTATCTCTCTCTTGCATGTGTGTTCTATATTTTTCTCTAGATATGTGTGGTTTATTCTAGAATGCTAAATTATTTTTTACAAATCAATGATACCATCGTACCATCTTTTCTCATAAAATTAATGTGGAATAATTTTGTATTAAATAGTTAATGTAGGAAATTATTTATATTTATTTATATTTGATATCCTAGGCATTGTGATGCAATAAATAGGGGTGATCTTGTTTCCACTCTGACTTATTAATTACATCATGGTTACTATGAATAATTGTCTTAAGAAATCCTTTGATAAAGTTATTTTTTAACTCAAGATCATTTAAGAGATGATGTAACTTAGAATGCAAGGATTGAAATATCATGACACAATAGTTGATATTCTCACTTGGTCATTGGTCACACTCATCTAAATATAAATAATAATTACAAGACCCATGTTAACTTTGAATTACTTCAATAATACCTTTTTCAAGTCATGAAATGTATCTATAGATCCATAAGGTAATAACTAGAAACATTCAATAACGCAATCTCTTAAATTCATTAGAAATATCTTGGCCAACAATATAGATCCTCATATAAAAATCAACACATGATGCACTAAAGAATATTAATTGTGTATTAGGGTCAACTTTTGCATTATACATTCCAAAATGAGTTGCCTTAAAACAAATAGATATTAGATGTGTAACAATCTCAAATGCCAATGTTGTATGTTTAGAATCCCTAAATTCATAATTATATTTTCCATTAGGTATTTTTTCCACTCTTTTCTCAATTTGATATCTTTTGCATCATTGCAAATCTAGGGTACAGTGGAAATAACAGTGATAAGAGAAGGTTAGGGGCTGCTAGGATGAGTATACATATATGATTATGATTGGTACAAGAGGTGGATGATGTAATGGGTTGGGAAATAGGAACATGTATGAAGAAATATAATGAGGTATGTGTATATGTATAGATGAATGAATGGTCATGGTAGAGATATCACAAGTTAGAGTAATGTATATAGCAGGTCTAGGAAGAGTAGTTCTAAGAGAGGGATCAAGACAAAGTGTGTGTGAGGGAAAAGGATAGAAACATAAAGAAAATGTGAGAGAGGTAGGGGAGAGGAAGAGAGAGATGGGGGGAAAGGGAGAGAGAGAGGAGAGAGGAGAGATAGAGAAAGATAAAGAGAGGGAGAGTGAGAGAGATAGAGATATAAAGAGTGTGAGGGAGAAAACCATAGAGAAATGATGAGAGAGATAGAAATAGATGTAAGGGGAGGTGGAGGGAGAGGGATAGAGAGAAAAAGAGATGGAGAGAGACATAAAGTGATAGTCAGAGAGATATATTAAAATATAAAGGGATATAAGGGTATGTGCAAGATCATCATGCAAAAACAATTTATAAGTGGCAAAAAAATTTAAGAAAATCAGTGTTAGGAAACTTGGCGTAAATATTTGAATAAAGTTATCTATATTATTTCAAAAATATGTAAGAATAGAATTTGTAGAAAATTGAATTTAGTTTCTAAAATACTAGGTTTATTTAAAATAAATAAAATCTATTTGGTGAAAATTTGAAATTTCAATCACATTAGTACTTAAATTTCAAAGGAAAAATATAAGTAGGTGTCTGTCTGACCACCTAACCATAATAAAATGATAATATTTTTTTGTAATATTTTATATATAAGTAGAGGGACTCATGTCGGATGTGATGCATATTTTTTTTTTGTAATTTTTTTCCAAGTAAATAATTAATTATGAATTTTTTATTACAACTTTTAGAAAATATAAAACTTGTCTACGTCACGACCACCTTAACTTGGTCAAAAATTCATGAAATTTAATTTTTTTATTTTTTAATCCTATAGTATGAATCATAGAATGTGGCATGTTTTGGATTCAAAAATATGTCTGATTTAGAAAGTTATAGATGTTTTCAATCAGCCTATCGAATAGGACTTTAGTCATAATTCTAATAGAAAATGAATAATAATTATTTATTAAATTCAAATTAAATCATAATTTATATTTTTGGAAAGCTGAGAATCTCCTCTAAAACCCTTTTAGTTTCATTAATTTTGGGTGAAAAAAAAGTCGTCATCCACATACCCTACAAATATTGCCACTTTTTGGCACCATGATCCACATACCCATAAGAGATAGACAAATAAAGTGAGAGTGATACATAGAGAGGGAGGGAGAGGGAGAACTATAGAGAAAGAGAGAGGGATCTAGATGGATAGAGAGAGAGAATGAGATTGAGGTGTGGAGAGGGAGGGAGAGGGAGAAATAGAAAGAAATATATAGGGGAGTGAGACAAAGATAGAGTGATAGAGAGAGGTATAAATAGAGAGATAGATAGGATGGAGATATAAATAAAGGGGGAGAGAGAGTGTCAGGTAAAGATAGATGGAGTTAGAGAGACAATGGATAGATTAAGATAGAGAATGGGAGAGATACGAAGAGGGAAAGGGAGATAATAGCTTTACAAATGTGCTCGTAAATTATATAACACAAGTGTGTTACATAAAGTACTCATGTTCACAAACAACATTTTTTCTTGCCAATGTTGGCTTGGAAATTGGTTTGGACAATTAACTAAAGGCCTAGACTATTAACTTTCCCCCATTTCACGTGTTTTTCACTTCCAATAATGTTTTAAAACTTGCACATCATAAGGTTTGCACATTATATAGCGATATTTTGAAAAATTGTCACTAAAATATTACATAAATTCTTAACTTTTTAACCACATATATATTTTAATTTAAAATACATTAACTTGTTTATTTTTAGTTTCTTTTACTAATGTTTATATTTTCCTCAAATACATATGTATTGATTTTTCTTTATAGCTTTTGATCCATTTTTCAAAATTTGAAAAAAAAAGATTGCTCTACATTTCATTATTTATACATAAAAAAATCAATTATTTTTGTAGAACTTATATGACACACATGCTCAATGACATATTTTTTTAGGATGCATCTAGTTTAAAAAATCACAAAAAAAATTATTCAATAAAAAATTACAAAAAAATACACAACTTCTAGTACTCACTCTTAACTATATTTCTACCATTTAGTTTATGAAAATACTGAATGCAACATAAAAAAGGGGGCACACATCAAACATTATGTTATGTTTTGAGAAAAAAAAGAACATTTTTATGTGTGCACAACATTTCACCCTCTTAGTATTAACTATTTTTAAAAAAAATTAGTTATTTAGAAACTATATTCAAAGTAATAAAATTCTTGTTCTTGTTATATATTCAAATTTTGAGTGCATACTTCCCAAACTACTCACCCAAGTTTAGGTTTAGCTGATTTCAACAAAAAAAAAAGTGGCCACTTTTGACCCACTTTTTGTATACCATTTCCATGCACTTACACAAATATAATTAATAGAGTTAGGAATTAGAATCAACAAATGACATGAGAACAATACATTACACAAGATTTACATAGAGAAACCCTTGTGGGGAAAAAATCCACCAAGAAGAGAGGCCAAGTATGTATTATCTTCTTTAAACAAGATTAAAAAGAAACACACTTCTGTCACTCCTCCTTTGTCTTCAATTTAACAACGCTTGTTTACCTAGAAACTTTCAATGAAAACAACCAAAAAAATACATCTTGCCACCATCCCAAGGCTCCAATATATAGGAATTTTGGAAGAAGGATACTACTAGGAGTTTCCACTTGAATAAGAGGTGGAAAAACTATTGTAAAACATGAAACCCAAAATCCCCACAAAAACCAAGTGTCCCACTCCTTAGAATTCTCTTTAGAATGTGTAAAGTCATTCACTTTGGCATCCCAAGAAATGACTCTTTCCTCCTTTCCAATAGCCCAACTTGGAGAAACTAACAATCACCTAAATGGAATACCAAGAGTCACTTTCTCTCCTTTCAAAGTGCCCAAATTGAAGTGATAATTAGTTTTGTCATGAGTAATTAATTATTGTTGTTGATGGATCCCTTCATCCCTTATGAATGCATTTACAAAATATAGGTGTCCAATATGTTTATAATTCATTTTCCAATATCATCCTAGGCACCTAGAGATACCTTGACAAGGATGTTGTAACAAATTGAATAACATAGAACTTACAAGGTTGATGACACCCTAATCCAAACATACAAGTATCCTCTAATTCCCTATGTTAGATCAAAAGAAATAAAATATCAAAAAAATGAAAATTATTTAATGACAAAAAATTAATGGATAATAAACATATGACTAGGTAAATGAGGGTCTAGTGTAAACAAAAAAATTTACATAAATGGATATGGATCTTGAAAGTTACAACTACATTATATTTTAAGGATGTACTTGACATATAGATGGTATCTTCAATATATTTGAAATCCAAATAACAAAAGACAATGAATTCATTTCCTAAAACAAATAAATCTAATGTCAAAATTAATGAATGTGATTTTCTTGTCTCTAACTAATTGTAAGCTTATCAAACTTAAGATAACTTATCCATGCCTATAAGAAGAGCACAATCCTTTCCCATAACAAATGATCATAAGCAATCAGTTGGGCATTGACCCTAATAAACCCCATGGCCATATATCTCCATCAAGCAAAATGGGTACATTCCAAATCATTGTAGTGCGGAAGCTTGGTGCCTAAGTTGATGAAGCAACAAAGGTGACACCTCAAACTAGTGTCTCAAACAAACATTTTGAAGCCAACTACTCCAATTAATTAAAAATGAAATGTGTTACATCAATTGACATCTAATACATAACTATCAATTTTTAGACAAAAAATTCATGATTAGGGTGTTGTAAAGTGTTTTCTTTGTGAGGTTCTACTCGACTTAGATAGTATTGGGGTAAGTTTATCACTCATAGTTATTTACAACTCAAAACTAGAACAAATTTGCTCAAAATACCCAAAAAATAACATAAGTTTTTTGTAGGTTGGTGAAAAATTGGGTGGTAGGCTAAAGTTTATGATAACATTTTTTTACCATTTTTTTCAACTTGAATGCAATTGTATTAGAAAAGCCTTGTCAAAATTGTTGACTTTTTTTTTAAAAAAAAATTAGACTACAGGAATCGAGTAGGCCCCCCATAAATTGTAGTGTGCTCGATACAGTTTTTTCATGTGACGGGTGATGCTGGTGTGACATGCCCTCCAGTACCACGAGTTTCCCCCCTATAAACTGTAGTGCACTTGGTAAGCTTTTTTCACATGACTAGTGACACTGGTGCAACACGCCCTCTGATACCACGGGTTTGGGGGAGACTAGACCTTGTGACCTCTAACATGATGCTTTAGCCAATTGAGCTAGGCCCCCCACGCTGTCAAAATTGTTGACTTCAATTTCATAATCAATCACCATTTTTTGAGTAAAAATTGTGAATAAAAAACTGTGATCTACCTAGATTTGCAATTAATCATGGTTTTATTATGTTTTTTGTTTCTTTGCTCCTTGTTGCTAGATACTATCTTACTTCAATATTATTCTAATTATTATTTATACATTATATAATGCAATATAATTAACAATATGAACATTAATCATATATAAGCAACAAAAATCTAGATCCTACATATGATGAACTAAACTCTCAATTTTATTTACATACCTTTAAATTTCAAAGAAAATTCTTCCTTTTCTTACACTTAAACAAAAGAAAAAAGAATTATTATTATTATTTTTTATAATACAATGTAATTAACAATATGAACATTAATCATATATAAGCAACAAAAATCTAGATCCTACATTTGATGAACTAAACTCTCAATTTTATTTGCATACCTTTAAATTTCAAAGAAATTCCTTTTCTTACACTTAAACAAAAGAAGAAAGAAGAATTATTATTATTTTTTTTAATATTATACTTTTAGTTTGTCTCTTTTTTTCCCTCCAAATTTTGCCATTATTTTTGCCTGCTATGCCACCTTTTATACAGTTGAGTGCGTAATTGTAAAATTAACATTAGCATACCCACTCATGGCATGATTATAGACGTTCATAGTTCTCCTTGCCTGTAAATACAGGTGCGTTTTATTCACGAGTTCTCTGGATTACATACATAATTGCCAATGAGAAACTGGATAAAAGACTCTTCCGATTAGTTGTTGAAGTTAAGGCTGATGTGCTTTCTTCTCAGCCCAATTTATTGGAGTCCTGTGCTGCCGTCGATGTTTTACGAGGCCTTCAAATTCCAGATTGATTGCTTGTCAATTCGCTTTGGCACTCGAAAAGTCTGGTTTTCGACCAGGTATTTGTGCGTTCTGAGGTGTTTTTTCATATTTGTATGCTGGGAATTTACTTTATGTGGATATTTTTAATCCTTTGAAACAGAAATAAACCACGAAGATGATAGGAGGTGAGTTTTTATTTTTCCTACATCATTACTTCTTTCTGTTTCTTTTTTTCATTTATTTTGAGCATTGAGCGGTCAGAGTAATTTAATCATCATCTGTTAAAGGCTTGAATTGTCTGTATATTGAAGAGGCTATTGTTTTGTTCAAGAATTAATTAGGGTCAAGTTGAAGCTATAAATGATCTATAAATGTCCTTCACTACTTTAGACCCAAAATCTTATATAAAGAATTTTAATTACCTTAGACTCAAAATTTTCTCGAAAATGATCTATAAATATCCCTCGATGAGTGAACTGTGAAATGATAATTGCTTTTCCCGTCGTGTATGTATAATTTGAACTGTTTTTCCAAACTTACTTGGAAAATCTTGGGTGAGGTTATGGGCTGCCCTTTATGTTGTAACACGGGTTAGATTCGAATGGCACACATCATTACACCACAATCTTGCTACATGTTGTGGGCTACCTAATTGCGATGCACAGATTTTGACTCGGGTCCCAGTTTTATAAATGTCCGAATGATAGGTAAGTTGCAACACTTGCCACACCATCAACTAAATTAGGGAATACACAATCAATCTTACAATTAGATGTCACAGTTGAGTGGGGCTTATTTGGCAAAATACGCCAGGCACTTCCATCCTGTCTTCAACTGGGTGTATTCCACATTGACAGGAGCTATTTAGCACTTAGGGTGGATTAAACTGAGTGGGGGTTGAGACTTGAAACAGTTTCATTATGATTGCAATTGTTTTACCTTGCCACTAGACCACGCCAAATAATGCCATGAAGAATCTTTCTAAGAAGTATTTCTTTTGTACAATTTATATCTAGTCCTGTGCTGGCACTGGATTATAAGGTCTTTGGTGTTTAATAAAGTATGCAAATGTCTTAAGCAAACATTTAAAGGTTTTTTAACTAGTACAAATTGGGAACCCCTTTCTCCCTTATTGTTCCCTCCACAACTGCAGAGAGGGATCTGCTATAGCACATGAACAGATAGGTAACAGGCACAGCCTGCCAATATCCTAGCAATACTTAAACTGGTGGCCTGCCGTTTCCAGCAGGCACCCTTAAAATTGAACCTACAGAGTTAGCAAGGTTTGACCGCATGATACGGAAAACTGTTGAAACTTGAGATTTATCCCCATTTTTTTCTTTTACCAAGTATACAGATTTAAACTGTTGAGAGTTAAAATTAAATTCCATAGATAAATAGGATTGCAAAAAGCAAATGAGTAACAAACACAAGCGTTACACAATTTATTTATGTGCATTCCATAAATAATAGATTATATCAATAAGCTCCATATGGATAACATGAGACATCCTTTAGAAGTACGTGCATCACTAGGAGTTAACATTCTCGGGCCAAAAAAAGCTTTTGGCGGATGGGAGACTCTTCTGGTGGGTTGGCGTTCATTCAAAATTCTGTAAGGGCGGGAAATCCTGGTTCTCCCCCTGGTGGTCATTGCTGGTGAGGAGCTGTTAGTCTGCAGTGGGGCTGTGGGCTTTGATGGTGGGTCCTCTTTTCTGTCTTTTGTTCCGGACTCTTTAGGTTTGGGTGACAGACCTCCTAAACATTGTGTGGGGGCCTTTCCTCCTCATAATGTGAGCCTGTCCTCTTCCCCATGTCTGGAGATTCTTGGAAAAGGTGTTGATGGTGAAGGACATAAGCATGCAGAGGTCTTATCAAATGGACCGAGCTGGTCTAGCCTTTTGGGTGCTAAGCCTAAAGGGAAGAGCTCATCGGTGCCGGTTAGCTTCTAGGCAAATCCGATTATAGGAGAATACTCGATATCGATTCCTTGAGAACCGGTTGGTGTCTATGGACCTTACTCTGGTTAGAAAGTTTATGGGGCATGCCTTAATGTTGAGTTGGTCCGTAATCTCGCTTCTAAACGATGGAGGACGAAAGGCCAGGTGGAAGTAGCTGCAATGGCGAAAGGTTTTTTCTCATTCTCTTTTACCTATAATGAGGACATGGTTGCTGTTCTTATTGGCGGACTGTGGTTGATCGGTAAGTCATCCTTGGTTCTCAAGAAATGGGAGGCTGGTTTTAACCCCAGTTCTTGTTCTTTTTCTGCGGCCCCTGTGTGGGTAAGGCTTCTTGCCTTGCCTTTGGAGTTTTGGGACGAGCAAGTGTTTGTCGGCATTGCTAATATGTTTGGTAAGCTGCTTTGTATTGATCAAATGACTGCCTCCAGGAAGAGGTTAGTCTATGCCCAGTTTTGTGTGATTGTAGATCAATCTGTGGACCTGCCTAAAAGGGTGACCATTAACTCGAAGCTGGGGGGCTGGAACCAATTGATCGAATATGAATCCAATCCCTTTGCTTGTTTTCATTGCAAAAAGGTGGGGCATTGGGCAAAGAAATGCCTGTTAAAGGCTAAACTTGCCCCGCCCCAACAGAGTATGGAATGGAAGGAGAAACATAATGTTTCGGAAGTTGGTGTTGAGGGAGGGGTTGAGGCTGCTAAGCTTTACATGTCTTCAAAGGTTAGGGTTTTGAATACCTCTAGTAAGGAAGAGGGTGTGCTAGAAGGGATGATTGCTGAGGCTGTTCCCCCTTAGGGTGGTCGGATCCCATCAGGGGATATTCAGTTGGTGGAAGAAAGGGAAGTGGTTGCCGGTGAGGAGGTTTTTCCTTCTTTTGGGGAGGGGGATATTAAAGTAAATGAGGCGGTGGAGGTTGTTAATGATCCCAAAATAGTTGAGGTTGTGGAGACGGTTAAGGAACCATCTATGTTGGTGACTTCTCCTAGAGATAGGGAGAAGGGTGGTATGGAGGCAGTTTTGTAGGATCCACCGGGGGCTTTTTCAAATCTGGTGCTCACCTCTTCTATCAATGATTGTGGGATGGCATGCTCACAAAAAGTTAAGGATCCTCCTTTTTCTCCGGTCAAGACCAGAAATAGGAAGAAGAATTCATCACCTCAAGGGGTGGCGACTAGGAATAGATCAAAGGCTGATTGTGGGTCGGAACCAAGGGGCAGAGGGCGACCCACTTTGCTTCAGAGTAGGGTGAAGGAAAGTAAAGCTGATATTGTTGATGGCTCCCAAAAAACTCTTTTTGAGATGTGTCCAAAGGGAGCATCTCAAACTCCTCTATGAAGATTCTTTCATGGAATATCTGAGGGTTGAATAACCCTCACAAATAGGATCTCCTTGCTAACCTAGTGAGGGATCATAAACCGGATGTGATCTTGATTTAGAAAATGAAAATGCCTATTGAAAGGTTGGAATGTCTTAAGAAAAGACTCTTTAAGGAGCGTGGCCTTCATGGTTTTGATGCGGATGGTGCTTTTGGGGGCATAGCTACTTTCTGGAATATGAAAGTTGTGGTTGGTAAGGCTGTCTATGGGGTCCCTAACCACATTGCTACTTCCTTTTACCATACTATAAGCGAATTTTCATGGGTCACTTCAAATATTTATGCTCCTAATGTTAGAAGTGCTCGAAAGCGTTTTTGGGGGAATTTGTGTTCTTTCAAGGCTGATTTTCCCTCTGAGAACTGGTTGGTTATGGGAGATTTCAACACTCCGTTGAGTTCTGATGATAAATTGGGTGGTTCTCAGATTGATGATGAGAGCAGATTTGACTTAATGACTTTTGTAAATGACAATGCTCTGTTTGATGTGGATCTGCATGGTGCCTCGTATACTTGGTCGAATCATTGGATGGGGGATGCTTTAATCCAGGTCAAGCTGGATCGAGCCCTTTTATCTCATGAATGGTTGGCTCGTTTTTCTTGCTCTCTTTCAGCCTTGACAAGGTTGGGGTCTGATCACTTACTTATTTCCCTGTCAGCTGAGGTGGTTAGTCACAGGCGATCTTTTCCTTTGCTAGGAGCCTCATTTCTATGGTTTCCTTTCCTATTCTCGTGAATGGTTCTCCCTTGGATTTCTTCAAAAGCTCCAAGGGGTGTGGAAGGTGACCCAATTTCACTCTTCCTCTTCATTGTTCTAGCTGAAACTCTGGGTAGGTTGCTGTAGTTGAAGCTTTCTTCGGGTGCCTTGAAGGGTTTGAGACCCTCTTCTTCTTTTCTCCCTTGTGCGCATCAACAGTTTGTTGATGACACTTTGATTATGGGTGAGGCTTCTATTGTGGAAGCTAGGAAATTTAAGCTGACTCTCCAGAAGTATGAGGCGGCGTCTGGGCAACTGGTGATCCTCCCCAAGAGCACAATCTTCTTCCTCAATACTCTAGATAGAAGAAAGCAGAGAATTGTTGGTATCCTTCAGTGTTTTGTGGGCTCTCTTTTGTCGACTTACCTTGGTCTGCCTCTTGGAGCTAATTCGTCTCATGACTCCTTTTGGAATGGCTTGATTGATAAATGTAATGTGAAGTTGGCTAGATGGAAAGGTGCTTTACTCAGTCAGGCTGGCAAATTGGTGCTCATCAAGTCTACTTTACAAAATCTCCTGGTGTATGCTATCAGCCTCTTTCAGATGCCTCGTAAATTCTGGGAGAAGATTGAATGTATCCAAAGAAGGTTTCTTTGGTAGGGAGTGGAGGACAAGAAGAGATTGAGCCTGGTGTCGTGGGAGGAAGTGTGCTGGTCTAAATTCCATGGGGGTCTGGGTCTGTGCAAAATTAAACCTTTCAATTTGGCTCTTGTGGCCAAACAGCTTTGGCATTTCCTTCGTGGTGAAAAGGACTGGGTGGAGATTCTGGCTTCTAAATATCTTGCTCAAGTGGATAAATTTTGGGAGTTTTTAAACGAGGATTTCTCTCCTTCGAGCTCCTATTTCTGGAATTCACTGATCAGATCTAGAGGTGTGATTTTTGCTGGTTTGCAATGGTCAGTTGGGGATGGTTGTGATATCCTCTTCTGGGATGATTGGTGGTTTTGGCATTGTCTACTGCGAGATTCTTAGTGGGTGCCCCCCTAGAGGGATCTATGCATTCGTGAGTTTGGGAGTCATGTGGCCGACTATATTGTGGACGGGGAATGGAGGAAGATCCATGAGGTGTTTCTGACATTGGTGGATCAGTATAATGAGTTTTCTAGAATTCACATACCTGTTTCTCCTCAAAGGGATATGGTGATTTGGAGACAGCTCCCGAATGGGATGTTTTTGGTGGCCTCTGTGTCTAAGTTGTGTAATGACCTTATGAGTCCTAGGCCGCCATGGGGTTTAGTGTGGTCTTCGAGGCTCATCCCCAAAATCAATATTTTTCTGTGGCTTACAGTGCAAGACAAGATTTTAACTATTAATAATCTGTGGAAAAGGGGATTTTCCTTGCCCAACATATGCTACCTATGCATGATGGATGTGGAGGACAGTTATCATTTGTTCATTGGTTGTAACTTGTTAGAAACCAAGATCAGAAATGCAAACCAGAAAATGCCTTCCCACAAGAGAAAAACAGAAAAAGCAGAGCAATTTGCATGAAGATGTGCAAATGAATAATATTAAGGAATTGAGGAAATACAAGAGATGAATTGCTTTATACAAGCAATGTATGCATAACCCTAATCTTATCTTGAGCAACAAGATAGCTCAACAAGATAAGGATGGGAATAATTAACCTAGGAATTAAAATATACCTAAGTAAAGTTATGCAAGTGTAATTAAATATTAATTACACTAACACCCCCGCATAAGTGCAACTTAGGGAGACTAAAAAAGCATGCACCTAAAACTAAGATGAATGCAAGAAAGCATGAATGGGTCCTGACAACAGGGCCTAATCAAATACCCATGTACAAATGCAATAATGAGGTAGAGAAGGAAAACCCAGTGGGACAAAACCCCCTACGATGAGATGACTACTACAAAGAAGCACTGGAAGAACACTATGGAGTAACACTAGAACCGCAATCCGATAAGCAAGGAAAGATACTTCTGTCTACAAGAAACCAAAGTGGAATCATAATAATGCGACAGCAGACCCGATGCCATGGAACACTGGAAATCTCACAAATTGGGACAACCCTAGAATCTGTGAAGCAACAGTAGATGAAATGATGACAAAATCTGGAAACCGTCTCGATGCCGATGCCAAACTGTGACTAAAACTCTTCCATGAGAACAAGTACCATAAAGACTCTGGAACATTTACCATAAAAACATGGCCCTCAAACGAGATGGATCTGAACCAATGCGGATCAATAACCATGGGCTCTCAATCTGAAGTGTGAACCGATGTGAATCTGATGTGTCAAGCTAGAGCAAGATGTGGCCAAAAGAAACTAAGAAACTAGATATAACCCATGCGAGTTGCCATCAAAACAAGATGAAGATCAAAGTGCATGCACACTCTAATCAGATTATTATGCAAGAAACCCTCCTAATGGAACTTCATTTATTACAATAACCCAACGATTGTAAAAGGAGAGAATTCAAGCATGCATAAACATAAAATAAAAATAGACCTCAGATCTGTGTAGAGGACTGAACCAGCTTTCCAACGCCGCAATAATGGCGAAAAAAGGATAAGCAAGTCAAAAGATATGTCTCTTGGAGTGAAAACAACAACATGCGACTTCCGAGGCTGAAAAATGCATCAAAAAAGCAAAACCAAAAAATCACACCCGCACCATTGCGAAGAGCTAAGAACCAACTTTCTGACGATATCTCGTTTGCGAAAAAACGACACCGTATGCAAAAGTTATGCCTGATTCTGCCCAACATGCCCTTATGCAGCCCTCAGGGGCTAAAAATAAAGCCCCAGTCGCTTGGGCGGACCAGGGGGCTGGCAAGCTCCTGGGGCCGAGCCCTTGGTAGCCCATGTGACCGGGTCGGGTGCTTCGGGCGGCGGGGGCTGGAGCTCGGCGGAGCCCTCTGTCACAAATGTGATTGGGGTGGGGGCTGGCCCGGGAGTTCCTGGTCTCAATAAGACCAAAGACTGAGTGTGAGAGCCCGCGGGGGCTAGACAGGCGGTCGGCGGCGCTCGGAGGTGGAACTGCCGGTGGCAGTGGTGGAAGGGAGGCCGCGGGTGGTGGGGCAGTGGCAGACCTTTTATAATTGCATGCGCCAAATTCTTCCACTGTTTTTTAAATATTTTTTTGAAACCTGTGCCTTGAAAACGTGCCTGGGGGTCGTATGGCCCTCGGACAATTTTTTTTGCCTCCCCAGTCGACTGTGTCCAAAATGGACAAATTTTATATGAAATAGGGGTTTTTTTGCGCAAATCCAACGGATCCGTTTTGGCCAAAATGCCAGAAAATTAGGCGAGCCCAGGATCTCTTAGAAAAATCATCGAGCTTGAAACCCTCATGGATCGGCAACGATGACAAAATCTGCAAATAAAAGCCAATCGACTTTTCAGCTCTGAATCAATGGAAAACCGATCTAATCCAAAGCGCATGAATATGCTCAAGGAATGAAACCCTCGAGGAACCCGAACATGCTCTGCAATGTATTTCTCCAAAAAAGCTGAGAAGGGGCTGCAAAATCAAGGCTCTGATGCCATGTTAGAAACCAAGATCAGAAATGCAAACCAGAAAATGCCTTCCCACAAGAGAAAAACAGAAAAAGCATAGCAATTTGCATGAAAATGTGCAAATGAATAATATTCAGGATTTGAGGAAATACAAGAGATGAATTGCTTTATAAAAGCAATGTATGCATAACCCTAATCTTATCTTGAGCAACAAGATAGCTCAACAAGATAAGGATGAGAATAATTAACCTACGAATTAAAATATACCTAAGTAAAGTTATGCAAGTGTAATTAAATATATTTATTACACTAACATAACTTTGCTAGGGAAGTTTGGTCCCTCTTTCTCAATCTGTGGTGTGTGGAATGGATTTTTCTTGCATTGGTTTGGGATCTATGGCTTCAATGGTGTGCTCCTTCTACTAATCCTTCTTTGGCTTTGCTTTGGTCGCTCATGCTTTTGCATATTTTCTGGGGTCTCTGGAAGGAGAGGAACAACAAAATTTTCAAGGATGCCTCCCTCTCTCCTCTCTCTCTTTTGTTCAAAATTGTTTCTTCTATTAAGGAAAATTTCAAGCTGGCGGTTGACAAAATTGATATTCCTAGAAGAGTGAATGTTTCTGATTATGATGCCTCGGTGGCGACCAATTGGAAACTTTCTTATGAGATTGCTAAACCATTGAAGAAGGCTAATCTTGATAGGGATGGGGTGGTCTGGTTTCCTTCTCCCCTTGGATGGTACAAAGTCAACTTTGATGGTTTAGCTAAAGGTAATTCGGGTCTTGTTGGTTGTGGGGGAGTGTTGCGAGATCACAATGGTAGGTTTGTTTCAGCAGTGGCGCTCCCTTTGGGAATCCAAACAAACCACTTTGCTGAAGCTGCTGCGGCCTATCATAGCATCAAGTTGGCTAGACACTTGGGGATTTCTAAACTCTGGATAGAAAGGGATTCCCTAAACATTGTAAATTGCCTAAAGAAAGGGTCTCCCTCCAGCGTGGTCTATTAGAAATTTAATTTTGGATGCCATTTCTTTAAGTGGTGAATTTGATGAAATTTATATATCTCATGCTTATATAGAGGCGAATTCTGTGGTTGATTGGTCAGCAAATTTTGGGGTGACATCGGCGAGGTCGTGGGATGTAAATGACGTCCTACCTATTGATTTAAGCACCCTCATTCATAATGATTCACATTAGCTCGTTGGTTGTGTCCACCTCCTTGGCTTTTGGAATGCGTGCGTATCATGAGTTTCTCTGGTTGATTAGACTTTTTGCACAGTTGATGCTCATTGGAATTTGTGGTCTTCTAGTGCTGAGTTGTTTAAGCCTCCTCTTCATTATATCTATTGGTATCGCCTTTGATTGCTCCACACGCTTTCTGGGTGTTTATCTTCCTCTTTCCTTTTGCTCTCATTTTCTGCGGTTTCTTTCTGCAAGTGCTCTGATGATGGGTGGGGATTGGTGTAGAACGGAGCCTCTGTCTTGTGATGACATTAAATCCAATGCCAACATCTAGAAGATTCTGCAGAGAGGAGGTGTCACTCCTTTCATGGAGAGGTTGAATGGATTTAAGGCCAATGTGTCGAAGGATTTTGTTGATGCATGGCATGGACGTGTGCTGAGTATGTTTGGTAGGGATACTACCATCAATGAAGAATTTACTGTAGAAGTGTCGGGTATGTCAATGGAAGGTAGGAAATTCTACAGGGATAAGAATATTTCGCACTCAGCTAGACAAAACTTTCTCAGGGATAGGGAATGAGCTAAAATGGTCAGATTGGACTAGGGGGGTTATGACAGGACTAAGATAAAACCCATCTGGCAGGATGTTGCAATGGCGCTGATGCGGTACTTCACCCTGGATGGCAGATACACGACACTGTATGGTCACCATTTTGTGTTGTTGAACTACTTTGGCCATGGTAAGCTTGTGTCCTCGTTTTACGTTTTGATGTCTCTGGAAGAAGGAATTTCGAATTTTAGGAAGAACCCTAGAAACCCTTTTCTGCATGAGGGCTTGATGTTGCTCATTGTAGATTTTATCAAAGCTAATTGTATTGCTCGAGTTCCCCAGTCCCCTGTTTCTAAAAAGAAGGGGAAAGGGAGTGGGAAATGTCAGATTGAAGAGATTCTGGAGAGTGAGGGGACATAAATGGATGAGGAGTCGGAGGGTTGGTCCAATGGCTATGATACTAACCTGGATTACACGCCTTCGTCTGGAGGTGTGAAGCCCTCAACTTCTAAGGCAAACCTCTCGTGTGTCAAACACAAACTGAAGGATGCCTTTGTTGATGGAGTTGAGGATGGAATGTTTGGTGGCAAGAAGGCCAAGGGCCGTGTAAAGGATGTGGGTGAAAAATTTCAAGAGGTGGCGGAGAATATCCAGGGTGATGGAATGAGAAATGGTTGAAATATTCCGAGCCAAATTTTTCGATTTTAACAAATTGCAAATTACAATCAATGCACCCGTTAAGGTTAGAGGATAAACCAAAACGTGCAGAAAGCAACTCTAACCAGAATGTACACCAGGATCCCGATGTGGGCAAGGTGTGAGCATTGGTCAGAGGATCTAAAACAAACTACTTATGCTGTAACTCTAACCAAGAATGGCGCCGATGATGGCGAGCATATGGTCAGAGGGTCTTCTAATCTAAATGCTGAAGGGAACTCGACGTCAAGTATGTGCTACCCAATCCAATACGGAGTGAGGGGCGACCATATGACGGAGTGATTACAATAACAATGCTTGAAAGATAAATGCTGAAAGCTGAAACACTCAACACCCAGAATGTGCTTGCTAACCCAGAATGGGAGAGTAGCTACCATAGGGCGGAGGTAAATTAAATGTAATAGCAAATGAAGACTGTAAAGATGAACATTACAATTTGATAAGCAAGATTATAACTGCTGTCAGTACTACTGCCAGCTTACAAATGTTAGACAATGCCTTGCTATCAATTACAATCAAGAGTAATAGAACTGCAACAATATTAAAGGATTCTTTCAATGAATAAGGAAGATCAACTCAGAAACTGCAATATTACGGCCAACCTGATAATCTGATTTTGACAGTCCGGATCTTCACATGCACGAACAGCAGCCCTGTAACTCACCAATTTACTCACAACACTCTCAAAACTCACTCAAATCTCACAGAATAAGATGCAAAATGACCATATAATGATGGCGACCCAATTAGCACACTGAAACCCCAACAGAAGACCTTAGATTATTTATGCACGAAAAACCAAGCAAGTACAGATGGTACGGCCAGCTAGAAGGGCGATTTTGTTTTAAAAATTAAATGCTGATCTATAAAATCTGAAACTTGAGACAAAGGTTCACCCTACCCAGACAGAGAGATATGAACAATGCCCAGAAGGATATTTTGTGTATTTTTTGACATATGAATGAAAATATGAATCTGCTGTAGCAAATAATGCAAAAACCAGAATTTCTAATATGCAAGCAACAACGCTACATAAGCAAATCCAACTACAAAGTATCAACTCAACAACAATGCAAACCTCACTAGAGAATCACTCATAAGCATACTAAATTCTCCACTAGATGCTATCTCTCAAGCATGAAGTCGAGCCCAGACTAGGAGGCATTCATTCCTCGAAGAAATCCCGCAACCATTTCGGCAGCATAACAATAGCATAGACCAAAGATGCTCAAATGAGAACCCAAGGCTTCCTTTTATAATCTTCCGTTGCCCTTTCTCGAAACCCTAATCTCCTTTTAAGATTCAAACCCTAATCCTTGAGCAAATGGCGTCCTTTTCTTCAAGCTGTAATTTTGACTTTTTAATTAATAAATTATAACCTTGGAAATGGCGTCCCACTTAAGGCTTTTAAATCATCTTTAATAAATTCAATATTAACTTAATGATGGCGCCACCCTTCAAGTCCACCTTTTAAAACAACATTAAGTTAATAGACTAGGCCAAGGTGATAAATAACATTAAAATATAATGTTATTAAATAGAATGAGCTTATTTCTCCGAAACTGCATTCCGAAGCTAGAACTGAATAAGCCAATTGAGTCAACTGAAGAGGAAGGTCAACTGTGTCAAGACCAACAGGTTCACTGCCCGAAATAGAATTTACTAAAAATAGTAAATTCCTGAAGATGCTCAGAATGCCAAGAAGAATATACCATTGCGAAGCTCTCTGAAAACCCAGAAAGAATCCGCTATTGAAACAACCAACTCTGAGCCAGAACATCCTTCAAAATAGGAAACCCTAATTTTACCTTGACTAGCCTACGGGTCTCCGGAATAGGCCAACGGTCACTGGAAAGATCATGCTCGAGAAGGGGACATTACAATGGTGGGTCCCTTGTGGTTGGTAAGGGGAATTCTGTGGTTAACGTGGATGACTCTGCTAAGGTTTCAGAGTCTAAGGATAGGGGTAAGGCTAAGCTTTTCCTTGAGGAGTTTCAAGAGGAGTATTCTTCGGTTCGTTCGCATCAGGGCAGGGGTGTGTTTTGGGGGGCTATGGATTTTGCGTAGGCATTTGGGTTAGTGAAAGAAGGGGCTGATATTTCATTCAATCTGCTAATGTGGCTCGTGCAAGAGGTGCATAACAACAAGCATGACACCATCACTCGTTGCAACATTTCCACTTTGCGTAGTCTCAAGGAGAAGGATTCTATCTTTGGGCTTACCAGGTTGTTGAACTCCAGTGTTGGTTGTGTGGTGGATGAGCTTGCTAATTTGAAGAGTGATTATGGTATGAGGATGGCTTTGCTGGAAAAACAGAATAGGCAACTCCAAAAGGATGTGGACACGATTATTAACATTAGCAAGGAGAAGTTGGAGGCCTCGACTGAAGGTATGATCTTCCTCAACTAGAAGGCTAGGGAATTGACTGGCAGAGGATTGTTTGATGAACAAATGACTAAGGAAAGGGGGGAAGAGTGTTGTTATGGACATGCATACCACAGATTTGGAAGCCGGGCCGAGTGTGCGTACTCGCAGTAAAACCAAGAAATGCAAAATGGTTCCTGGTTGTGATGTGGAGGAAATTATGGAGATGCATGACAAGCTGGCGTCAAAGTATCTGGATGCGGAAAAGATGCTTAAAGAACTTCTCCAATGGCCGTTTGGTGTGCTTTTCTATTTTTTGTACTGGCTATGTCTTTTTGCTGATGGTCTGCTGATGTTCTGTTAATCAACTTGTTTTTGGTTGGGTTTGGGTGGGCAGTCTATTGTTATATCTTTATTGCCACTGTCTCTTTTTGTTTAAGGTTTCAGGCACCCTTCAAAACCTGTTTATCGTTAATAAAAACATGAGACATCCTTTTATTCATCATATCTATTGCATGTGTGAATTAATGAGTTTAATCCACTCTTTTTTTTCAAAATTCGTCAATGTGTTTCTCAAGTGTGACTTTTACATATTTTCAGATTTAAACATAATATCACCAGAATTCCCAGAGTTTCAATTGGAATCAACATATTGGTTAGATTGCATGTACCATTATTAGTAGAACTTCTATGAATCATAAAGTGCTCCTCTAAGTTTTCTTGAGATTTCTATGTATCAACATAATTATCTAAGTTATCTTGTTATATTGCTTTTAAGTTATGATGTAGTTATGTTGGATGGGTATGTTGAGATGGTCAAAGGTGTGGTTTAGAATGTTGTAGCTAGTGATATGCTAATAGCTTCTTTTTGTTAGATGGGTTTATTATTGTCCTCATAATTATATTAGCTCGGTAAAAAAAACTATAATATAAGAGAAAATTTAGTTCACTATTCCAAGATTCCAGAGAATCACCAATATTCCAATCATTGTTGTATCATTTGGTTAGTTAAAGAGGGTGACACATTCTAATTCAGACTTAGTAAATCTTTAAGACCCTTTCTTGATTGAAGAAGGCTTTGAAATTCCTACAAAATAACCTTAAAGTTTTCTACCTAAAATTTTAGAGTAGGGAAGGTAGCAAGTTGTCTTTCCTTAGCGGAACAACTAATACAGTTTCTTTGTATCATGAAAACCAAACCATGCAGATCCTTCCTTTGTCAACATCTTAGGTATATGAATTAGGCTCTGACTTACTCTAGGATAATGGTTGGTGCTTCTGGAGATTGGCAATTACTTGCTTGGGTTTACCACTTTCTCTAATTTCTGCCTTTGCATAATTTGTAGGTGTATCTAATCTATGACTTGCAGAGCAATCCGGAAAATTGTTTAAATAATAATTAAAACAGCCTGACAAAGAAAATGGGTGTGGAGTTAAAATACACACGAAAGATAGTACAGTTTGGCTACCCTGATCTATAGCACTACAAACATTGTTACTATGATGTAGAGAGACCTTGGAACCTTGATGGTGATTGGAATTTTGAAATCATGACCTAGAAGTTAAATATTGGATTTCAGCATTCCTATTTGTTCCATTCACATGAGCACCCAATTCATATTTGCAAACGTTTTTATCTAAAGTAATGCGGTTCTCCAAAAGCTCATATGGATGGTGCAAGATGTTCTCCATTATTAGCTTTCTGGAGGAGAGAAAGACTGCTGCATCTTTGTGTTTTTTTCAAAATTGCAGATAAGAGGACTGCTTTTACTACCTTGTAAATATTGTAAGAGCTGAAGATTAGCTCTATATCCAAGACCACCTACAAAAACAATGAATTCCTTCTACAAGAAGGTATGCAAGAATATGAGCTTGCTTGATATTAAGACCTATCAAAATGATGATGAGGTATGAAGTATGTTACATATGAGTACAATGACATTGCTTATATAGGCAAGGTGAGGAATAGGATTAAACATGATTGTGACATGTGTTTAATCCTATGACATGAGATAGCTAACAACCTAGCAACCTAGGAATCAAGCGTTAAAATCTAGAAAGATAAGATCTACACATAACAACTAAGGCTTCTAGAAAAAATCTTATATCATAAGTAAACTTAACATGTGAATAAGTCCCCTAAGTCCCTAGCAAGGTAAATTACTAGGTACACGACATATATTCACACCAACGAATATGAATGTTGAGCAGGAGTTGGTTGGATTGTTGCAGGTAATGTCATGTCCCCATTTTCGGAGTGATCACCTAATGGTGTTGGTTAGCCTATCCTATTCCCGTAGGCTAAGTCGGAGGGCTAAGGGAATGACCTAATTAATTAAATATTATTTTTAATCAATTTTATTGGGAAAATTGATTTTTTTATGAGCCATTTGGTGAAGGAGAAGTAATTTAATTAAATGACTAAGGTGAGTGACCTGGGTGTAATGGTGTGAATTTGCATCCCTTGCGAATTCCCCATTTACACCCCTTACCTTAGAAAAGTCAAACCCAATGATGCTATTCCACGTCCATCCACTCTCCATCCATTTGGCGGTTGTTTGTAGTGTCGGTGGGGGAGTTTCTATCGGGGACGCGAGCATAGTGTGCAAATGTCTGTGTGGCGTGCTGCCATCCTGACAGGATTCCCACCTTTGGAATCTGCAGAGGCTTTAGAATTCTCCATTGGTGTCAAAGTGTAACGTCTCTACTCGCTTGACCGACCTCAAACGACTCTTTTGGCTTCCATTTCAGCTTCAAAATACTACCTCATCCATTCAATTGATCTTCTAGACATTCATTTGCTCTTCTTGGAACTTCTTGAGCATTCCATTCTTCATTCACAACACTTTCACCATTGTTGAAGCTCCAAGTTGACACTCGCTATTGTTACTTGTCACGTCTCATACTTTGATGCTATTTTGACCATGACTTATTCTGATAATGTTTGACCATGACTTATTTTGATAATGTTTGACCATGACTTTATGGGATTTAATATACGAATGATGATACTATGCTTTGATGTATGGGAATGTAGAAAAATAATTGTTTTCTTTCAAGAATTATGAGTGCATTTATATAAAATAGGAATGTTGATTTAATTTTTAAATTTACGTTTCTACAATGGTTACTAATACACTTTTGTTTTTGCACGCCTGAGTGCATTTGAGTGGCAGGTGATTGAAGGCCAAGGTGATCGAAGGCCAAGAGTGTGATTGAGGAAAAGAAGGTTAGCTTCCCGACAGGGTAAAAGAGGAGAAGCTCTCGATTACGCACACACCACTTAAAGCATGTAGCTACATTAGGTCATGTTTGTTTCTCAATGTGATTGCGTGAAAATGATTGCATAGAAAATTTAAATTACGGTTTAATTAACCTTAGAAATGATGAAAATAATATGGCTTATTCTATTTTAATTATTCCTCATAATATATATTTGAGCAACAAAAGGATAAATCTGTTTTTAAAAGAAATGTAATTAAAAATAAAAACAAAATAAATAAAAGAATAAATATAAATATAAATCTGTTTTGCATAAATGAAATCATAGATTTGCATAAAAAGGGATATATATATTTCTGTTTTGGGTATATGGTTAATTTTCCAAAAGAATGAAGAATGAACAGCCCGAGAGAACATTGGGCTTGGAAATTCTGTCTTAAAACCAACAATTCACTGGGCATGTGGCAATCCTTGGAAATTGCATGAGAATTTCATCTGTCATCTGGAAATTTTATGCATGATCCTTGAAAAAGAGGAAGAGGGCTTTAAGAAAGAAAAGAGGACTTTGATTGAGGGATATCGGAGAGCTCTGGAACAGAGGTGAAGAAGGTATTGTTGAACATCTGCATTGGAAGCAAATTTTGCCAGGTTCTCTTCATTGCTATGCCTTCTTTTAATTTTATTTTAAAAACTGTAGTAAGGAAATGTTTTAGTCTCTGTTTAGAGTACAAACAACTGAGAAATCTTTCCAATTTTGTTTTGAAATCTGGGTAACAACTTACTTCTCTGTGTTGCAATTATAGAATACACATTCCTTCTTCAGAGTTAGGGTTTTCGTTCTGTTGCAAGTTTGCATTTTATTGAAATGATCTCAAGTGTAATTACAATTATATGTCTGCATATCTAGTCTGCATAAAAATTCTGTCATCTGAATAAAATCAAAATGTCTTGAGATAAATTCGAATGCAGTTTATACTGGGCAAATATCTTTATTTTTTTTCTGAGTTTTGAAATTGCTAAGGGAATTATTTCCCTTGCCCTCCCCATGGGAAGGTCGTGGACTGTGGGAGGCTCACGCCCTCCATAGGCCGCGGCCTGTGGAGGAGGCGCGAGCCCCTAACAACCCGCCCCCTCCCCATGGGAGGGGCAAGGGCTTCCCTGAGCCCTTTAGTCGCTCAATGCCAGTAAGGAAACCATGTAAAAATTACCTTGTTCTATGTGCACGGCCAGTGAATTCTTTGAACAGATTTATAAACCAGAATTTCTTTCTTCAAATTATACACAGCTGTACATGATTTTCTACACACACACACACATATCTATATATATATATATATATATGTATACATATACAATTGGCTGCATATACATACATATATATATATATACTTATATATATACATATATATATAGATATCCATGCATTTATGTGCCAAATACAAATTGAAACAGGAAAACCATTTCCAGAAAATAGTATGAACTCTGTTAATTATGTGCCAAATACAAATTGAAACAGGAAAACCATTTCCAGAAAATAGTATGAACTCTGTTAATTATGTGCCAAATACAAATTGAAACAGGAAAACCATTTCCAGAAAATAGTATGAACTCTGTTAATTATGTGCCAAAATACAAATTGAAGCAGGTAAATCATTTCCAGAAAATAGAATGAACTCTGTCACAAATATCTCAGTAATATTAAACCTGAAACAAGAACAGAAATGTCTTGAGAAACCATGTAAACTGGAAAGCATCTTGATATCCATGCATATATGTGCCAAAATACAAGTTGAGACAGGAAAATCATTTCCAGAAATTAGAATGAACTCTGTTAATTATACACAAATATCTCAGAATGGTTAAACCTGAAACAAGAACAGAATTGTTTTTGAGAAACCATGTAAACTGGAAAGCATCTTGAATACTTTAACATATACTTACTTACAGCAGAACAATCCTGAGTAAAGGAATACAACATCAAAATTTGAATGAAAGATTATCTTTCAAACCTCAGAATTTCTGAATAAATTGCACTGTTTCAGTATATTATTATTACTCTGTAACCTGTATTGAAATTGGGAATTAAACTGTCAGTCAGCCTGAGCTTGGAAAGAATAGAAATGCATACTGAAAACAGGAAACACTGTTCCTCCTTTCTATTAGTGCACTGAAAAGTATTAAGACATGTATGTTCTTCTTTAAAAACAGAGCTTTATCTAAATCAGAAAAGGGTTGTTTACCACAGAATAAACGAGATCTTACAACTGAATTTACAAAGGATGTTCTGAAATTTACATTGGAAATTCTTTTAGAATTAATTGAATGATTGAAACATGTACTAAAATGCATAACTTTCTGCTTTGGTATTATTTCATACTTCACTATGGTAACTTCCGGGACAGGGTGCCGAAGGTGGGCAAACAGAGACGGTAGTATTACCTTTTCTAAACTACCATTTTGTATTATTTTGCTTGGCCAAGCACTGTACCATTGAAATAGATGGGTTGTTTATTTTAAAAGCCTAGAAATTTATATAGTCTCTGCCACCTCCTGTTGCAAGAAATGTGTTTATTTCTCATGTTAGAAATGCATATAGGCATCAGGCACGCATCGAGAGTTCCCTCCTGTTTTGCTGTTTCGGGTTGCTAGGCTCCTTTATGCAGGGCCGGGGATTCCTTCGAGTTAGGAAGGGACCCGGGGAAGTCATGAACTTCGTGGTTGGGCGGAAAAGGCGCCTGAATCACATTCTTGGCCCCAGCTCGCAAGAAGACCAAAGGCGTCACGGCGGTTGGTGGTACCAAGTTTTATTTGCTATTGATGTACTTATGTAATATTCAGATTTGGCTTGTGAAGCCTATTATAAATGTATTTGTATTTGTCATTCTTTGTGGAATCTTGAAATAGAGATATGATTTGAAGTATCTAATGTAACATTGATTTGAGAAGTTAAAGTTTATAACTTAGCATAGAAAAGATGATTTCTATTAGAATTGTTGAATCTTCCAAGTAAGGTTGAATATATGTACATGAGAAAGTCATTGAAATACTTATGTTTTGTACAATCTTGATACATTACATTGATGTTATTATCATATATATGAAATACAATTTAAATTCTCTTTATTAAGATCATTTGGAAGTGTTATGAACAATGTTGACTTCTTGGAAACCTATTTATAATGGTTTGAATAAATTTAGAATACTCTTAATTTCTCTTTAATACTGACTTAAATGGTTTGAAAACACTCTTAATTTTTTGAGCGCTACATCTTGGTATCAGAGCCATAGGTTCAACACTCGGACCTTGAGACTTCTACGCTATAGGTTGCAATGTGAACCTGTTGATGACCTAAATTTTTAAGAGCATCGAGTGAATTAGCACCCTATCTTGGGTCGAAGATTTCTTTGATGGGTTGGAACCTCAATGAGTCTTGGATGTTTAAGTTGAGAACCAAGAAGATTAGACATGGTATGACTATATTAGTTGAGAGTACTCATCAGTTTAGTGGCATTTTCAAAAGAATCCTTAGTAGGAAAATGTCATGGTCAAAGCAAGGATTGGAGATTGTACCTTTAAAAAGGGTTGAGACATTGTGATGGATATATCTAAGCCAAGATGGCTAAGACATGATGACAACCCGTGAAGTGATGATGTAGAATAGAGAAATATTGAGAAAAGAGGTCTCTTGAGGACATAAAAGGCGAATGACTATGATCTAAAAGGTTAAGTTACAAGGTTACTAGAGGTAAAAATAAAATATGCATATATTAAGACAAGTAGAAAGAACAATCACCTACGACCATTAATGATTAGATGATGCTTTAAGGAAGAAGAGAATCCAAGAAGGATGTCTGCAATGGTAAAGGTATTTGATTATGAGTAAGCTGATTTTTAGGTGATGTTTGTTCTTTCCTAATCGGGATGTGTGTATGATCCTTGTGATCTTTAGTAAATACAAGTTAAGCCTCCTTAGGAGTCTTCGATATGGTCCTAGGAGAAAAATTTTGTTCAGATAAGTTATCATTGTTAGCCTTATTGACAGGGCATGAGTTTTGATCTTGTGAGACCTTATAAGTCCTATATGCTGGATTTATATAAATGATATATTTACGAATATGCACTTTGCATATATTGTGCGAGTAATGCACTCCTGTTTGATTTATATTTGGTGTGAGTAATGCATCGTGTGAGTAGGCACTTTGCATATATACATGAACAATGTGAGAGTAATGCATCGTGTGAGTTAGGCACTTTGCATATATATACATGTATAATGTGCGAGTAATGCACTTATGATTATTTTAGACAGTCCTTTAGCGTGAGGTAGATTAGGGCAGTTGATTGTTCTAGACCCTCTCGTGACCTAGGGCCTGAGCAATCGGTCCCCCTCCTCTACATTTTGGTGAACTCGACGTGAACTGTGTTGGTTTCATTTCGTAAGGTTGAAGGAGTCTTCTCTCGTGTTCTATGTGTGTTGTAGGTGTGTACGTTGTAGGGCACCTGGCCTTGCAACCCAACCTATGACCCCTAGCAGTGTAGCTGGAAGAGTCCCTTAACATTGTGAAACGAAACCTTGAATAGGTCACTGTCTAATTGTGAAACCCTTGACGGCTTTTGAGAAAGTCCTTTCTAGTGTGCATAGAGATGGCTTCTTTCATGCATCTTCCCATCCCATCTGTGCAACTTGCGAGTGGGTCTCTTTCTATAACGTTTACTTGGTAGGATTTGTTGATGAACACTAATAGATAACCCTCTCCTTTGTACTTTCTCGCACGTATCAACGAGAAAACCGTAACTAGCATTCTCGTTGACCCTACATGCTTGGTGAATGTTATCATGGAGGAGATCATGTTAATAAACTTCTTACATAATGATGGGTACAATGAGTCTAAAAGCACTATACGTACACATGATGGGATTTTCGTTCCTCCCATCGGTCCTATCACCTTGTCAGTCTTGGTTGGGCCCAAGACTGTGAATGGCCTCTTTGATATTATCTTGGGGTCCAATTTGTTCAGAGTGAAGTTGGGCATTCCTTGGCTAGTTTCCATGAACACAGTCCCCTCGATGATCCATAAATGATTAAAGTTCTCTCATGAGGTTTCTATGCATGTAGTCCACAACACCGATTACAAACCGATGTTGATACGTGGAGGCTACTCACTTGATCACTTCTGCTTGCCCTTGTTGGTCTGCTCCCTCCCAGGACATACCTCTTGTATCTCACGTAAAATACAAGAATGGGGGCATACCGCCGAAAGTGACCTACCCTCCTCCCTATGCTATTTCAGTTAAGGCTTCCATGATAGGGCAACATAAGGCTGTTTCTGTCGCTCGAAAGGAGGAGGAGAAGTCTGCTCAGGGCTCTTCTTCTTCTCCCTTTGCAGTTCCACCTGCCTTTGCTTCTCGCCCTACTGCAGCGTCTTTGACTTTCGCCCCTATGCGTCTTTTGGGGAGTCCGATGGTGCTTGCTTGGCGGAATTCCAAGCATTAGGTGTTCAACCTTCCCGTCTTGTCCACGATGCCTCGGCCTGTTGTGTATGGTAAGAGGAAAGGTCCCTGTGGAGTCGCCCTCGCATCTCGGCCTCCACGGCCTCCTACTACTCCTACCTCTAAGGTAGTGAGTGGGAAGAGGCCCTTCGTTGAGGTTCTTGAGTTTGCTTCGCCGCTTGTTGTTGCCTTTTCTCCTGCATCTCTTTCTCCTGTTCCTGTCCAGGAGTCATTCTGTCCACAGGAAATGGCTATGATGGAAACTCTGATGATTGAACAGGAGCCTTCCACTCCTCCTCAAGTTGCAGCCTCTAGCTCTCGGAGCTGAAGAAACTGCCTTGCATGTGAGCATAAGTGTTAGAGGAAGACTCTGGTCGCTGAGTAGGCCACTTTGTAGAAGGAGGAAGGGGAGCCAACAACTCCTGTTTCGGTGTCTTCTGCTATGTCCTCCTCTTTCGCCCCTTCTACTTTAGTTCCTGTCACCTCAATCTTGCTTTTAGCTTCCCTTGCGAGCGTGGATGATGCTCACCCCAAAAAGGTGCAAAGTGTTCATTGCTCCTTTGGTTGAGCCTCTTCTTCTGATGTCCCTTCCAGACATCCCACCTTTCACCAAGCTCGTGGATATGCTGAATACCTCGGTGGTATCCGTTGTGGTGTTCTCTGCTTCTTCCTCGCCTTTTTGCTTGTGGCGGGGATCGTATCTCTGTTGAAGTAC